>JAOANK020000009.1:1597436-1614640 GCA_026257165.2 Telfairia occidentalis
TATTTTTCAACTTTCAAGATTTGGAAGGTTATGGTTAAGAATGAGATAGGTCTGAAGCTTAAGAACCTTAAATCCAATTCTTACCGTTTACTTTCATTGGAATCAGAATAAAATATATGATGATTACGTGAATACCCTTTTATATTTTTAATCAATTAAAAATGATAAAAAAAAATTTAGTCTTACTTTATATTATATTATTTAATAATAATAAATTTTATCTTTACAATTTATTTCATATTAAATAATAATTAATTAAAATAAATTTACATAAACCTAAAAAAATGATATATTTTTAATTATTGGAAAGAAAGTTTTATTCAATTTTATTACTATGTTATTTAATAATAATAAATTATATCTTACCAATTTAATTTAAAATTAAATAATTATAATCAATATAGATATATAAATATACATACTAAATAAAAAAATATTTAAAACATATAATTTTTTAATTACTCACTAAAAAATATATATTTAAAAATATATATTAGAAAAGGGTGCTTGTTTTCATGAAGAAAAAAAAACGCATATAATTTTTTTTAAAAAAAAATTTAAAATTTGTATAGGTCCCGTATATTAAAAAATGAGGATATGATTGAACACTTTTTTAAAGATAATAGGACTGTCAACTGTCTCTTTTTTGGTAATAGAATTTTTAGAGTGGTCCCACATTTTATTCACATTGTTAATTTTGGTAAACACTATGAAATCAAAAAAATATTCATTTTTATTTACGGATTCTGATTGAGGATAAGGAAACGGCCAATTCATAACATATAAAGACCTTTCAAGAAACCCATTAGACCGAAGTCATACGACGTGAAGGTGATATGATGTGAAGAGTGCTTTAGGAAATGGAAAAGGGAGGACCCAAAATTTAGAGCTATGGCAACAACGGTCGCTTCGACTCCATCGTCCATCCACATTCCTCCCCTTAAAATCTCTACTTGTAATTTTTTTTTTGAGTTCAACAATGTGGGGTGGGGATTGTAATTACTAATTGGAGACTGAACTTCCATTTCTTTGCTCAAACCCTCTCTCTGTATTCTTTACTCTGTTTTTCTGTTTTTGGGTTCATCCGGAAGAATTCCCTTCAAGATTCTCAAGTTGTCAGTTGGGTTGATCAATTTATGCCTCTTGAACGACGGTTCATGGCTTTTTTATATCTGGGTTTGTGATTAGTTTGTCCATTATTAAGTCCTGCTGTTCTGCTGCTTTTGAACTTTTTTTTTCTTTTCCTTTTTGATATTTTCTATTTGGAGTTTGATCTCTGTAAACTCTCAAATTGGAAACTCCACCATTCAAAGTTTTCCTCAGGGTGCGTCTCTTCTCTCTCTCTCTCTCCCATTGTCTCAGAACAAAATTTTTCTTTTCTTTGTTTTTGTTTGATGGGGTTCTGTTGACCAAATGTTTTTTGGCCTGTACCAAAGAATCTGTGGTGTTGCGCTTCTTTTTTCTTTCGTTTCATTTAATTTTTGTATCTGCACCCTTTTTTGTCACTGATTTTAATGTATGACCTGTGTTGGTGTTTGTTTCTTTGTAGGACATAACATTTCACGGCTAAATTTTTCCACTGCAAGTGACCATAGCCTTACTTTGTTCTTCCCATTGTTTTGGGGGAAGTGAGGCGTTTCCTAATTTACAGCTTATTAGGAAAAGAGGGAAGAAGTTATTTGGATGATATGGGAAAAACAGTTCATATTAGTGGATTTCCTTCAAATGTCACGGTAGATGCTGTTAAGAGTTTTCTGGAGGGTCGTACTGGTATAGGATCTGTCTATGCCATTAAGATCAGGCCACCCAAAAGGGGGGGAAGTAGAGTAAATGCTATTGTCCAATTCACTGGTACTAGAGAAGCTGAGTTGATCATTTCCTTAGCTAATCAACGCTTATGGTATGGATCTTCATATCTTAAGGCTCGAGTCGCGGACCGTGATATTGTACCGAAGCCTAGGAAATACATGTATACCTTGGAAGACTTGACATTGTGCTTTGGTTGTCAGGTCTCAAGTGAAAAGTTTTGTGTGCTATGGGAAGGATGGGCTGATTTGGTGACTTTTGGAATTGGAATGCGAAAAATGAACTTTCATCTGTCTCATAATCTTGTAGAGTACAGACTCGAGCTTTCATATGAAAACATTTGGCAGATAGAGCTCCACCACGCACGACATCAGTCTATGAAGTATCTTCTGATCCAGGTTCTGTAATCAAATATCTTTCCAAAGTTGTCTAGTCTTATATATTAATGTTGATAAGCATTGTTATCCTCTTAAAGTTGAAAAAATGTTGCTATCTTTGTTTAAGCATTGTTTCAACTATGGCTGCATTAGTAATTTGAACATTGGAACGATATATCGTTGTTGAACAATGTTGCTTTCCTCTCTTAAAAGTGGCTTGAAGAAGATTGCTTTCTTCTTGAAGAAAGTAAGGTAGTTCATAATACCCGAATAAGAAGCTAACATAATGTTGATACTGATACACTGCTTTTGTTATAATTGACCTTCAACTTTTGGTCTGTAATTTTGTAATTTTGACTGTTATTAGTTCCTAGTATCGATTTTTTGTTTCCATTTACCTTTTCATGATTATTTGCCATCTTCCTAGATGTTAGTTTTTTACTCTATATATTTTTTATGCTCCAACTTGTTTTCTAAATGTTATTGTTCATTTATATCCTTGAATTTTGAGTTCTCTTGTCTACTGATGAAAGAATGTGGTCGGTTTGGATGGTCATTGACTGCTTGTGGATTGTGATCAATATGAAAACTGAAATGTTTATTCATAATGACATTTGGCTGCCTTTTGATGAATCTTGTATCTTCATCGAATAATAGATAATATTCTAAGACGTCGAAATGTTTCTTCTTGAAAGGACTGGGTCTTAGATGTTTTGCATCACTTTACTTCATCTTTTGTATTCTAAGACGTTTTGCTCTTGTTTTTGTTTTTGTTTCTTTTTATCTTCATTCCCTATGGGAGTTTGTATCCATTGAACATATAATTCTTTTTCATTTTATAAATGAAAAGTTGTTTTTCGTTTAAAAAAAATCGATAATTGATATATTACTCACATGTTAAGCTTAATAGTCTTATTGATAATTGTTATGTTTTTTCATCAGTTATATGGAGCTCCTCGGATATATAAAAAAGTTGCACCTTCTGGCGGACAAATCTTCGAAGATCCTATTTTCAATTTCTTCAAAGAAGGATTTGATGATCAATGGGTTAGAACTACTGATTTTACTCCATCATGCTCTATTGGGCAATCTTCTTCTTTATGTTTGAAGCTACCTAGTGGCCGTCAACTTCCAGATTTTAGCCAAGATTTTGCTTATTATAAAGAAATTCAAAATGAATTCCAATTGGTGGATCGAGGCAACGGTTTTTCATGCTCTATAGATCTTGTTCCCATGGTTGATTCCCGTCCTGGTGTTTGTCTGCCTTATGAAATTATCTTCAAAATAAATGCATTGGTTCAACATGGATGCATTCCTGGGCCATCACTTGATACTAGTTTCTATCGGTTGGTCGATCCGAGTAGAAAAAGAATTGAATTTGTAGAACATGCCTTGGAAAAACTGTTTCATTTAAAGGAATGCAGCTATGAGCCGTCAAGCTTGCTTTCTGAGCTGTACCAGAAGTATTCGACGCGTCCTCCAAATTCTCCTGCTATATCCTTGGATGCTGGATTGGTATATGTCCGTAGGGTTCAAATAACACCTTGTAAGGTGTACTTCTCTGGTCCTGAAATTAATGTCTCAAATCGGGTGTTGCGCCATTTTCCTCAAGATATCGATAACTTTCTTCGTGTGTCTTTTGTCGACGAGGAGTGGGATAAAATGCATTCGACAGATTTATCACCACGGATGTCTTCTAAAACTGAAATCTACAGGAGAATTCTCTCTGTTCTTAGAAATGGCATAGTCATTGGTGATAAAAACTTTAAGTTTCTTGCATTCTCATCTAGTCAGTTAAGAGATAATTCTTTGTGGATGTTTGCTTCCAGACCTGGCCTTGATGCAGCTGGTATTAGAGAGTGGATGGGTGATTTTCGACAGATCAAGAATCCAGCAAAGTATGCTGCTAGATTGGGCCAATCATTCGGCTCGTCGAGAGAGACTCTTTCAGTTGCTAGACATGAAAGGGAAATTATTCCTGATATAGAGGTTCAACATGGGGAAGTCAAGTATGTCTTTTCTGATGGAATTGGAAAAATATCAAGTGACTTTGCCAAAAAAGTTGCTGCAAAATGCGGTTTGAAAGCATCCATCCCATCTGCTTTCCAGATACGTTATGGCGGGTATAAGGGTGTTGTTGCTGTTGATCCATACTCATCAGTAAAATTATCTCTGAGGAAGAGTATGTGCAAATTTGAATCAAACAACACGAAACTCGACGTCTTAGCCCATAGCAAATATCAACCGTGCTTCCTTAATCGTCAGTTGATCACTCTTTTGTCTACTCTAGGTGTTAGAGATGAAGTTTTCGAGAAAAAACAACGCGAAGCTGTAGAACAATTGGATGCCATATTAACAGATCCATTGAAGGCGCAGGAAGCCTTAGAGTTGATGTCTCCTGGAGAGAATACAAATGTTCTCAAGGAAATGCTCAAATGTGGCTATAAGCCAGATGTTGAGCCTTATCTATCAATGATGTTACAGACTTTTCGGGCGTCGAAGTTGCTAGAATTACGCACCAAATCAAGAATCTTTATTCCGAATGGGAGAGCGATGATGGGATGTCTTGATGAGACCGGGACCTTGGAATATGGACAGGTGTTTGTGCAAATCTCTGGTGCTAGGCATAGAAATTTATTTGATACCTTCGCATTCAATAGGAGTGGTATGGAACAACGTTTTGTTGTTGAGGGAAATGTAGCTGTTGCAAAAAATCCCTGCTTGCACCCCGGCGATGTTCGTGTATTAAAGGCTGTAAATGTACCTCGGTTATACCATATGGTTGATTGTGTAGTTTTTCCACAAAAAGGATCAAGGTTAGTATATTGACCTATGCTAGTTCTTCATTGATTCAGCTTTTTCTTGATGATGAAGCTTTTAAACTATTTCACATGTCTGCATTTACTCTATTCATTTTTCCTTGCCCCGTTAAGGTTATTTCATACTTGTAAGGTGTTCTTTTAGGCTATTTAACATGTTTGTTTAAATTTATTTTGGGAATTCGTGTTGTGCTGTGCAATGAGAAATTGTTTGCATATATTTGCTTCAAAGGTTTTCCTTGTAAATAGATATTACTAACCATATATTGTACTTGTTAATATAGACCTCATCCGAATGAATGCTCGGGTAGTGATTTGGATGGCGATATATACTTCATCTGTTGGGACCCGGAATTGATCCCGCCTCGACAAATTCCGCCAATGGATTATACTCCTGCACCAACTACTCAGTTAGATCGTGATGTCACAGTCGAGGTATTTCCTCTCAAACAATGCCATGTATTGGCTTGAAACATGCTCCCTTTTTGACCCTTTAATCTCATTTTTCATATTTGACAACCAACTAAAGTGAACTGCTTTATAAAATACATTCACTTTGTACATCACTGCTCCTTAGATGTGAAATCATTCCTGTTTGTATTGAGTTTTTGAGTCTCTAGTCCTAATTTAAAAACTACTGTTTTTCAACGACAGGATGTCCAAGAATACTTTGTGAACTACATGGTTAATGACAGTCTTGGAATCATTGCCAACGCCCACACTGCCTTTGCAGATAGAGAACTCTTTAAAGCTAGAAGTGCTCCTTGTATAGAACTTGCAAATCTATTCTCCATTGCTGTGGACTTCCCAAAAACTGGAGTACCAGCTATAACACCTCCACATTTATATGTCAAAGAGTTTCCCGACTTTATGGAGAAGCCCGACAAGCCCTCGTACGAATCGAAGAATGTGATAGGAAAACTTTTTCGAGCAGTCAAAGACATTGCACCAACAATAAGCTATATAAGATCGTTTACTCGAGATATAGCAAAGCAATGCTACGACGTCGATATGGAAGTTGAAGGATTTGAAGATTACCTCGAAGATGCCTTCGATCATAAAGACAGTTATGATTACAAGTTGGGGAATTTGCTCGACTATTACGGGATTAAGTCCGAGGCCGAGATACTAAGTGGTAGTATTATGGGAATGTCCAAGTCTTTCACCCGGAGAAGGGATGCAGAAGCAATCAACTTGGCCATCAGGTCTCTAAGAAATGAGGCTAGGACATGGTTCAATGGGAGAGAGAGCGATCCAGATTCGAGCTCAGATGATTTATTTGCCAAAGCTTCAGCTTGGTACCATGTCACTTATCATCATTCTTATTGGGGCTGCTATAACGAGGGCATGAAACGCGACCATTATCTGAGCTTTCCATGGTGTGTTTATGACAAATTGATACAAATCAAGGAGAATAATTTGAGGAGAAAAGAGAGAATTTCGAGACTGGAGGCTCTGGACAGATTTGGGCATGTGCTGAATCTTGGTGGCCGTCGAAGAACATAATTCATGTCTCTTTTGATATATTTGAAGATCTTTTAGTTTTAGTTTAGTTTTGTGAATATTTTTTGTTTTGAAATGCTGAACTTAGAGATGAAACTTGATTACTTCTAGTTTTGGGCTCTTGTTGGCACTTTGTAGTAAATTAGATGTAAATATTGTGTGGTGTTATATTGATTGAGAGCTTGTTAGTTTTTCTTTATCATAATGTCCACATTAACTTATTTAGTGTTCATGAAATCTGAAAAGGATTGAAATCTTCATTTAGTGATATAGTTAGTCAATATTTAAGTTAATTATTAGTTGAGTTAATTAATGATTTAGGTAGTTTTAAAAAATTGTTATATTTACAATATTCTTTTTTTCTTTTAAAATGATACGTTCGCAAATACTTTTAAAAAACACATGTTTTCAAATATTTAAAAAACATGCTACCCATTAAAAATTCCCTAAAATTTATACATATTTAGGAATTTAATATTATTCTACAGTTTTTTTTTTTTTTTTTTTGAAACTATACTTTTCTACATTGCATGGCCCAAATGAATTAATGCAATATGACATAAATGAAGCTCAACATACATAGATTATACAACCAACAATATATGCCAAAATAATATATGCCAAAGTAAGATAGAAAGTAACATAAACTCATAGCAGCATATTTCTTTTCTCATATATCAGACTTTTAGAATACATATGTTTTAATTGCCTTAACTATGCTCAAATTAGTAAAAAAAATATATATATATATTAATTAACTAAAAAAGATATGAGATTTTTTTTTTTTTTTTGTAGAAAACAACCATGCAATATCACAACGTTGTTAAAAAATGCAAAAAGAAAAATACCTTTTCGGTTCCAAATAGGAGCGGGCACGGAGAGAGATTATTGTTTGAAATATTTTGGACACGTCACTCTAAAAAAATTCTTATACAGATAAATATTTTTTCATGTCAAACATAAAATAATATAAAATGATGTTAATAAACTCATTTTGCACTTTGTTAGGATTACTAACAGTTTTGTTATAAGTATCAAAATGGGGCATTATTGAAACCTTCTGAGCAGTAGTAACTTAGAGAATAAATAGAAACTAAACTCATATCTCTCTAATCAAAAGACTATTTTTTAGAAGAAGGAACAATGTAAGACTAGAGTTCAAACGTCTAACTTAAAAATTGAATACTATCGTAACTAATTGAACTATGCTCAAGTTGGTCTACTTTAATATCATGTTATACTATCATTATGCTCAAAATGAATTTAGATCGATAAATTATGGTATATTTAATTTGTCATATATACATTCTTAACATAATAAAATGCGAACAAAAGAAGTCAAAATCAGTCAAAGTGATTGATAATAACTAACGAGATCGCTACCACTAATCTACCAAGGTTGATTGTTGTTCACAACTCATGTGCTATGCATATTCTTGGAGAAACCATAGGAGTGGATATCTCCAATTCATATAGCTTCTGATAACAAAAACAGGAGTCTTAAAATTGTTGAAACAAGAACAAAAAGAAAACACAGGCTAAATTTCTATATTTTTACTCAAACTCATCAATACCGAGCGTTTCTAGCTCTAGTTTTGCGCTTCTTGATACGGACGAGTTTGTCATAAACACACCATGGAAAGCTAAGAAAATGGCCATGATTGTTTCCCACATCATACCAGCCCCAGTAGCTGTGATGGTATGTGACAAAATACCATGCTGAAGCTCTTGCATACACATTATTACCATGTCTAAAATGTAACTCTGCATTCTCATTGAACCAGCTCCTTGCCTCCTTTCGCAGGGACCGAACAGCCATGATGATCGATTCCGCTTCATTTTTCTTGGTGAAAGATAGTGATTTCATCAAACTTCCCCCGCTGATTAGTTCTGCCTCCGTTTTGATCTTATAATAGGTCATCAAATTTCCCAACCTCATGTCGTAGTTGTTCTTGTGATACACGGCGTCGTCGAGGTACTCCTCGAAACCTTCAACTTCCATGTCAGGGTCATAAGCTTGCCGAGCTACTTCCCGAGTAAAGGACCTGATTTTAATATTTGGTTCCATGTCATCCAACATCCTGAACAGTTTCCCCAGTACATTCTCTGACTTGTATGTCACTTTGTCAGTTTTATCCATGAAATCGGGATATTCTTGTACTCTTAGATCAGTAGGTATTAAAGCTGGGACGCCAGTTTTCGGAAAGTCGACTGCGATCGAGAATAGTTTTGCAAGCTGTATACAGGGCTTGCTCATTGCTTTCTCTGGCTCCCTATCTGCAAATGCTGTATGGGCATTGGCAATGATTCCTAAACTGTCATTGACCATATAATTTGCAAAATACTCCTGAACTTCCTGCACCACAAGATTTACAATATACATGTAATAACAGTTTTTCCCCCCAAAAAGTTTGTTGATAACGATAGTTTGAAGTTTGCTTGTAAAACTACCTCCATTGTGACATCATGATCCAGTAATTTACTAGGTACAGGGGTATAATCCATTGGTTCAACTTGTTGAGGTGGAATCAAGTCAGGGTCCCAGCAGACGAAGTATATATCGCCATCAAGATCGCTTCCCGAGCATTCATTTGGATGAGGTCTTACACGGAAAGAAAGTTTCTAGGATCAGAAAAATACTAGCAGACATGAATTGAATCATAAACAACATTAGATGGGGCTTAGCCACAAGGTCAAAAATACAGGAAGTCTGCCTTATGGTTCAAGAATAAATATATATCTAAAGCTGCACCCCGAAACACTAGTTTGAATGGTTAAATGACAATATCATGAAAGTATACTTTTGAACTTGAACTCAAGATGTAAATTTTGATGTAAAACTTGATCCTTTACCTTGGTCCTTTTTGTGGAAAAACCACACAATCTACCATGTGATGCAGAGATGGTACATCCACAGCTGTTAAAATGCGCACGTCACCAGGGTGCAAGCATGGGTTTTTTGCCACTACTACCGTTCCCGTTACGATGAAATGTCGGTTTGATTTGCTTCTCTTAAAGATTATGTGATCATTATGCAGGTGCTGGAGTGCAGAACACTGCACAAATACCTCTCCATATTCCAAGTTTCCAGTTTCGTCGAGACATCCCATCATTGCTCTTCCATTTGGAATGAAGATCCTAGATTTTCTCCGCAATTCCAACAACTTCGATTGTCGGAATGTATGCAACATCATGAATAAGAAGGGCTCGGAATCCGGCCTGTAACCACAAGAGATGATTTCCTTCAGAATGTTGGTATTCTCTCCTGGAGACATTAGCTCAAGGGCCTGCTGAGCCTTCATCGAATCTGTGAAAATGGTATCCAATTCATTTATCAATTCCTTTTGTTTACTCTCAAAGACATGATCTTGAACTCCAAGTGTAGATAAAAGAGTAATCAACTGTCGATTTAGAAAACATGGATGATACTTGCTCCAAGATAAAACATCGAGCTTTGTGTCTGTTGATTCATACTTGAGCATGCTATTCCTCAATGTTAATTTTACCGATGAGGTAGGATCAACAGAAATAACGCCTTTAAAACCAGCATAACGAATCTGAAAAGCAGATGGTGTATACCTGATGCCACATTGTTGAGCCACTTTTCTAGCAAAACTAGCTGATATTTTCCCAATCCCATCAGAGAAGATATAATTGACACCAACACTTGATTCACCCTCAATATCAGGAATAACTTTAACTTCACGTCTATCGACACTTAAAGTTTCCGTGGATGAACCAAAGGATTGGCCAAGTCTGGCAGCAAACTTGGCCACATTTCGTATATGATGAAAATCTCCCATCCATTTCCTTATTTTAGCTGCAGTAAGTCCATCTTTCGGCGCAAACATCCATGTAGAATTTTCCCGTAATTGACTAGATGAATAAGCTAGAAACTCAAATTTCTTATCACCAATGGTTATGCCATCTCTTAGAACAGAAAGAATCCTTTTAAAGATTTTCGTCTTTCCATACTCCAAGGTAGAGGATTCGCGTGGAGATAACTCGGTTGAATACATTTTATCCAATTCCTCATCGACAAATGAAACACGCAAGAAGTTGTCCAGGTATTCGGGGTAATAGCGTAATACACGATTTGAAACATTAACCTCTGGACCACAAAAGTACACTTTACAAGGTGTCACTTGAACCCTGTGTACATAAACTAAGCCCACATTTAAGGACATAATAGGTGGCTGGGGGGGATTCTTTAATTTGAAGTACTTTCTGTACTCCTCATCTAACCACTTTGAAGGGTTATAGCAACACTCTTTCAAGTGATAAAGTTTCTTTAATGCATGATCTATGAAGGCAATATTGTGTATTTGAGGATCTACCAACTGATAGAAACTAGTATCAAGCGCTGGGCCTGGAAGACACCCCTGTTGTACCAGCAAATTTATCTTAAACAAAATTGCATATGGCAAGTGGATGTTTGGAGGAGGTCTAACTATGGGTACCAAGGTTGAATTGGAGGAATACGTGGAACCACTGTCCAGTGTAAATTTACCCTTTATTTCTTTGAAGTAAGCAAATTTCTCATGAAAATTCGGGAGCTGGCGACCGTAGGGAATCTCCAAGCATAAAGATGAAGACTGTCCGATACAGCATGACGCAGTGAAATCGGTTGCTCGAAACCATTTGGTGTCAATTTCCCCAATAAAATTGAGGAAAGGATCTCCAATGATGGGACCAAAAATTTTTGCATCTCTCTCATAAATCCGAGGAGCACCAACTAACTGATAATCCAATAAGGTCATAGTTAGAATTGTATGCAACACTAAATGTATATGGGCAAAGAATCTAAAGCTATTCCAAGTACATCTAAGCTCAAATTCTTTGCTATAAAACTTTGACTTGCTTATTTCGACATCAAAATGAAAGACTACATAATTTGTTTTCAAAAAGTACATAAATCCAGATTGCATCATTTCCATAAGACAACTTCAAGAGAAACTATTTTCAGCACCTAAGATGGAAAAGGTCGTAGTTTTACCACCATCATTTTCATACTTCAAATATATTTACTGCACAAATCACGAGTCATCATGAACTTAGCTTAAAGTAAAGAAAAATAGAAAAATCACACAGCCTAAAACTGATGTAGTTATATCTTAGCTTGTTAAAAATGCATATCCTGTCAAATTAAAATTACTAAACAAAATTAATTTTGTGGTTCAAAGTCTCATTAGACATAAACCCTACACATAGTCTTCTAGCTATTAAGTTGGATCTAAAATGCAAGATATAAGTAAAATTAAGGACATGATAAAGAAGGTGCGTCAACACATTTTATCTCTAAATGTCATCGTCTAAAATGAGAAAGTGTGAACTACCAATAAGATTAAATACCATAAGCCATGCCAAATATACAAGGTAAACCAGTTGCTCTATTTAGTTTTGTTATACTTGTTCTTGCTACACCTATGTGACATGAACAACTCGCAAGTATCAAAAGTCCCAAAAACTTTCTAAATACAATTATAGCTTCCTTGAAACCATTGGAAGCACTAGATTCTATCTACAGCTAAGTTCCATCGTTGCTCTCACCATATTTTGAGAAAAACAGTGGCCATTTCTTTTTTCTTTTTCACATTGAAGATATCGATAAATTTTCTTACTGCCAAATAGCTTTCAGCATTTACAATTCAAATTCCTTACATTCTTTTGTCCCATGCAGTTTCACTATATATATTCTTTCAGCTACTATGAAAAAAATGGTGACTTTGGTGGTTTACTAAATTCCATTTTCCAGTTATCCTTTTCTATCCATCCACTGTTTTGTGTAGGAAAACAGGCCTATGAGCACGTACATGAGCTAATCATCCAATCCCCCTAGGCAGAGAATAATACAGGCATTAGTTAAGTGAAAATGTTGGTCCAATGTGCTTGTGGATGAATTCATGATATTTACCAATTGTGCAGAGAAAAGACAACAGTAGACTAATGACATAACATTGTTCAAAGGTATTGGATGAACCTGAATCAGAAGATAATCTACAGATTGGCCTTGTGGCTTGTGTAGCTCAACCTGCCAAATGTTCTCGTAACGCAGTACAAGCATATAGTTCACAAGAGGATAAGATATGAAGAGCTTAAGTTCACGCCGGTCAAACCCAAAATCCACAGAGACATTGGACTCTGTCCATAACACGGAAAAATGCTCCTTTGCTATCTGACAGCCAAGATTGAGTGTTAGGCCTTTGAAGTTGCATTCAAAGACTAGTGGACCTGGTAGGATATCCTGTTTCCACTCCCTTGCCTTCAAATAAGAATTACCATAGTAGAGGCGTCCATTAGCCAAAAATATAATTAACTTAGCACCTTCATCGTCAGAAAACTGGATGATAGCACACACTCGCCTTCCCTTTGAACGTTTTGTCTTTATGGCATCAATAGTTCCTTCGCCTGTAATTCTCTCTACAAATGCCTTGACTACTTCTTGTGATATACCAGAAGGGAATCCATAAAGCTGAATTGTTTTACCCATTCAATCAAAGGTGAATCACCTTCAAACTTCCTTTTTCTGCCACACCAAACAAATCAATTATAATGCATATATATTGAGCCTCAAAATAGGGAAGTCATTAGTGAGTCTCAAAGAAATAGCTCTTACATTCCAATGATAAATACTTAACTCTTTCAGCCTTTCCTCATAGATAGCTATTTCGTACTTCATTCCAAATGCAAAAACATTATTATATTGATCAATAGCAAATGTTTGATGCGATCAAGAAATAGAGGATCCAACCAATATTAATTCATAGAGAAAGGTCCATCACATTATACTCATTTGGAGAAGAGCATGAATGCATAGTAATTGTAGTTTATACAGAACCAACAAAATGTTCGGGAGCATCAAAATAAGACTTTTACAAAATAATAATAATAATAATAATAATAATATTGAAAATTCGTTAATGCTACATTTTCCTGATATTTCCCGTACCTTAAAATAATGAAATAAAATAAAATAATGAAAATAGAGCACATTTTACCAATTAATGCTCAAGTTAAATTTTAAGCACAATCCCAATCCTCAATAAGTACTATGGTCACTGCAAAATGAAGACAAACTCAGAATAAAGTGAAAAAGATCAGATTTCTATCAAGAGGAAGATGGCTTCAACTCAAGACACTAAAAACAAGAGTTTCCAAAATATTGCCTGTTGTTATAAGGAGGCCACCTAGTTTACTAAAACAAATTTACATAACTGTAGGCTTTAGCCTCTATGTTATACACATTCTTAAAAAATATGATCAAATAACAAGAAGGTTGGATAAAGGTAACTGTCAATGATGTTTGGTTAAGAAGTTTTAGGGACTCCATGAGGACCTAGAGTTACAATTACTAACCTTTTTCCCTAGTCCAAATGACAACCATTATAAAGTATTAGGATGTCTTATACATCCCATTTTTTAGAATCTGTTTGTTTCACATGTAATGATGTTGCGTCGGTTTTATGACGGATATTTTATAGCTATGTCATCTAAACTCTAACTCAGGGAATAAATATCTTTTGATAAAAAGGAAATCCACAAGGTCTGGACTTCTATTAACCCACCGGGTGGGATTTTTTTCTAGAGATATTCTAGTAAGTAGTTCATGCACTTTTTTCTTTGCTTCTTCTATGATTACTATTTATTTCTTCTATTAAACTTGTTTAATATTAATGTAAAAAATGTAAATCAGCTAATGTCAATTTTCATGAACCTACAAAACAAACACGAACATTTAGCTCTCGTATACACTTTACAACGTCTAAATTCTTAATTCTTTACTTTCAGTTATTTACTGTCTATACCCACCAAACAAAATGTAGGATAAATACGGACTATGAGAGTTGAAACAATATGCAGTGTTGTCCAATATATCATCGATCATCTTGCAAATGATCAAGAAATGTATCTAGAAATGATAGAGCTAAATCATGAGTTGGCCATGAGCCATTTGATTGACAACAATCTTTCCTACCGAACAATCATGAGAACTCATAAACAACCATCCACCACCTTTCATCAAGTCCTGAAACAATTTTTCAGACAATCATGTCCAAGGAGTCAAAATAGACTAAAAAGTAGTTCTCATCACTTCCATTTTCTTGATCAGATTAAACCCAAACTCTGCTTCTTCCCCAAAACAAATACATGTTTAAATCAAATAGAAGATCACCCACAAAGTGATAACTGAAATTGGAAGACAGAGAACAACCACAGATCATGAACAACCCAGAAACAGTAAGAATCAGAGAAGAGAAAATAAGAGCCTACATAATGACGACAACCCACAGAGAGTACAGGGGACAAAAAAGAGAAAAAAAAAAAAAGGAGAGAGAGAGAGAGAGGGATAGAGAGAAGAAAACAATGATCAGATAAGAACCCAGATGAAGAAAAACAAAGAGAGAGAAGATTAGTCTTACCAAAGCAAAAACTGAAGCACCCATAAATCACAAATCCATCTCAACAATGGGAAAAAAGTTTAGGTCAATACCAAGCAGATTCAAATAAAGAGCAAACAATCCAGTATACACACTGTACTATACTGCAAAATGCCACAATGGGCAGACGTAGAAACGAAGAGTGCAAAAAGAAAATGAAGGCAAGGATTCCACAATTGGCGGGCCATTACCTTGAGAATAAAGAAAGACTTCCATTTACCAAGTCTTCTTTTGCCCAGGACTCATAACCTGTAACTGTTGTTGATAAAAAAAAATTATGAAGCCATTTATCTGACGTGCTTTCTCGACCCTCTTTTCTTGCCTTTGTTAGTTGTTACTGCTTTGGCAAGAATTCCTTTCTCTTTTTCACCCTTTTGATTATACAAAAAAAAAATGGATTTCAGAGTTTAAAGTTGAATATAAACTGATTTGAAAGAGAAAAAAAGATTTTTTTTTTTTTTAATGTGGGAAATTGTTGGGACATCCTTTTCGTTACCCACTCTCCTCTAGAAAAAGATTTTGCAGTACAAACATGCTATAATTTAGGAGGAAAAAGCAGAAAAAAGAATCTCGAATCCTATAATTTCGTTTGATCTCTTTGGACGGTCTTATTTTCTCTAGTTTTCTATGCCAATATTGAAATTGTAAGATTAGCGTCAAATAAAATATAATAAAACCTGCAAGTTACCAAAAACCGTGATATTCAATATATTTATCAAGTATAGCGATGTAATACTTGGTAGTATTTTGTAACACTTTCACTCATTGGTACGAGTATCAGATGATTTTAATATCTATTATCTCTCTTTATTGAATTGTGTTGGTTTGAATCTTTCAATCTTATTCATTATTAAGATGTGGAGCTCATTCATCAATCGAGCTTTCATCGTAGAAAATTGTTGTACAAGGATCGAGAAAAACAGATCAAGGAAAATTTGAAAAGCTGAAATTTCCTACTGTCTAGAGGGGATTGTTGAGAAAAGTAGAGTTCAAATTGAAGAAGGAAATCTAATCATCTTTTCCTTCTAAGATTTGGTTTGCAGCACTTTCCTTTTCCTATTAAGGTTTGGTGTGAGCCTCTATAAATACACTTATAACTTACAAAGATCTAGTATGACAGAAACACAGATAGAAGTCTAGAAATCTAGAGATGTAGAGATCTAGAGTGAGTGTTTTTGTGAGAGAGAGGTGTGTGGACTTTCTAGATAGTATATACCCTTTTAGAGAATGTTTTTTGTATTGGTTTTGCTAACCAAGAACACTAAGAGCGAGATTGTATGACGAGGTTTAATTGAGTGTTTCCTTTTGTAATCTTCAGCTGATTTAGTGAAACCTACAGTTGCAAGAACTGAACGTAGCCCTTTTATTGTGGGGTGAACTAATATAAATCTTGGTGTCAAGTGTCTCTTTCCCTGAATCTCTTTACTTTCAGTTTTATTAATCTTGTGATCTAAATTGTGGGTTGTTTGTTTGAGGAATCAAAATAATCTTTAGGCCATTAAGTTTAGGCCTAGTTTGTTACTCGCTTCCGTGAATTGTTCGGTTTATTTTGATTTTCTCCCCAACAACTGGTATCAGAGCTTCTAGGTTCAAGAGCAATGAGAGATAGATTTTGATCAGTTCATAAGTTTAATAGACAAGATTTTGGTTACTGGAAGATGCAGATTCAAGCCTTTCTGACTTACAGTAAAGTTCATAAAGCTTTGAAGAAGAGACCTGAGAGAATGAACGATGAAGAATGGGAAACTTTGAATGAACAAGCGGTGATCATTATCAAATTGGCATTGTCAAAGGAAGTTGCAAGTCTGGTGGCAAATGAGACAGTTGCAAAAGACTTGATGGAAGCTTTGACAAATAGATATGAAAACCCTTCTGCTAACAATAAATGTTATCTCGTTAGGCGATATTGCACGTATAGAATGGATGATGATAGTTCAACCAATGCTTACATAAGTGAGATGACAAATTTGAGAAATCAGTTAGAGTATGCTAATATCACTTTTTCTAATGAGGTTAATGTTATTCTACTTTTAACCTCCTTGCCTGATAGTTGGAAAACTAAGAAGGCTGTAGTGTCTAATTCATTAGAAAGTGGTAGTCTTAAGTTTTCTGAGGTCTGTGATGCAGCAGTTGCTGAAAAACTTCGTAGGAAGGGTAGTAGTTCTAGTAAAAAGTCTACTTCTAGGTCAGCACTAGCTGTTAGTAAGGGTAAGGAAAAGGTTGTGGAGGAGCGGCGTAGCAATAACTGTGGTAGTAGTAGT
>JAOANK020000009.1:1618188-1629746 GCA_026257165.2 Telfairia occidentalis
TTTGTTTAATGAGAAGAGACTTCAATTGTTTGTTTGGTTGGATGTCTTGGCTTTCCTTAGAATTTACTCGTAAATCTAATTACAGTTAGTATAAATGAGGAGGGCATTTGCCTGCTGCTTCACAAGCCGATCTCCCGACATCAATCATCAGAATCCCAACAGTGACAAGCCTTCTCAGGTGCCACTCTACATTCCATCTTCACGTTTTGTACTATTTTATTCTTATCTGATAAAATGTATTTTGTATATGGATTCGGCTAGAGCTCTGTCGTGACCATGGAGACCACCCAGAAGAACAATGCCAGTGATGTTTTAGGGGTACTGATTTGTTTCATCATTTTTACAATTGTCCTTTTTCCTGGCCGGGTTTATATGATCTGACATGTCATAGTGATCTTTCTAATAATAGGGGTTCCTGAATCTGAACTCTGATTTCGTTTAGGTTTCCTGGACCTCCTCCCTATATAACTCTTATACTTTTATGACAGATTGTGGAAGAAAGCGTGACCAAACTAAGTCCTCCACGTGCTGCTAATATCTTACTGAACCATGACTTTGCAATGGGACTGCAATATTGGCACCCCAATAGCTGTGATGGCTATGTAGCTGGGACCGAGTCGAATTACCGTGAGGAACCATCCATCAATTCATGTGCCAAGTATGCAGTTGTTACGAACCGAAACGAATGCTGGCAGGGACTGGAACAGGAAATCACCAACAAGATTTCCCCAGGTATTTCTTATTCAGTTTCAGCAAATGTTGGAGTATCAGGATCTCTTCAAGGGTTTGCTGATGTCCTAGCAACTTTAAAGCTAGAATACAGAGATTCTGCTACAAGCTATTTCTTCATCGGGAGGTAACTAACTTTCTTGTCTCATTTCACTTCCGTTGTTTTTCTTTGAGAAGAAAATAACTAGATTTGGAAAACTAAGCCGTAAAAGTGCATGTGCAGAACTTCTGTGTTGAAAGAGAAGTGGGGGAAGTTGGAAGGTACATTCTCCTTGTCGACCATGCCTGACCGTGTTGTATTCTATCTAGAAGGGCCTTCTCCGGGTATTGATTTGCTCATACAGTCTGTTGAGATTACCTGTGCTGTTCCGAATGAATTGGAGGTAATTGTACTTCTTTTGGCTTGCCCCATCTATCTCTGACTTAGTAGGAGAAAATTATATTCAGAAAGCCCCTTGTTTGCCTACCGTTTCTTGTCCACTCCATATCCAAAACTTCAATGCAATTTAAGGTCTATAGTTCTTATATGAATTGTTGTCATTCAAAAGAACTACCGGCTTTGCTTTCACCAAAAATTTGAGTCTCAGGTTGACTTTAACTTAACTCTCTTTATGACTGTATATCCGAGAAGACTGGAAGTGCCAATGTTGACGATGGGAATATTATTCTAAACCCAAATTTTGATGATGATCTCAAAAACTGGTCTGGAAGAGGATGCAAGATTGCTCTGCACGATTCAATGGGAAATGGAAAAGTTCTCCCACAGTCTGGGAAATTTTTTGCCTCTGCCACGGAGCGCACGCAGAGCTGGAATGGGATTCAGCAGGAGATCACAGGAAGGGTGCAGCGAAAGCTTGCTTATGATGTTGCTGCTGTTATCCGGGTATTTGGTAATAATATCACTACTACTGATGTACGGGCTACCTTATGGGTGCAAACACCAAATTCTCGCGAACAATATATCGGAATTGCCAAGTTTGTTTCTCTTTTTATCTTTATCCACCTTGATACAAAGAAGTTTGTTCAATTTATGAAGAAACTGAAAAACTATTGATTTGGTGAAGTGTGCAGGCAACAGATAAGGATTGGGTACAATTACAGGGGAAGTTTCTTTTAAATGCTTCCCCATCAAAGGTTGTCATCTATATAGAAGGTCCACCTTCAGGAATTGATATTCTCATCGATAGTCTTGTTGTCAAGCATGCACAGAAGATTCCTCCTTCACCTTCACCAGTTATCGAGGTTGCTTGAATGAGCAATTGCAAATCAATTTAGGGGTTTTCAACACTTGTATTATTGTATGAATTCTCAGATTGACTAATTATTCTTGGTTTATGTCGTGCAGAATCCAGCCTATGGAGTCAGCATTGTTGAGAACAGCAATTTAAGTAATGGCACCAATGGATGGTTTCCCCTCGGAAATTGTACGCTAAGTGTTGGAACGGGATCACCACATATTGTTCCTCCTATGGCCAGAGATTCCCTTGGCCCTTCTGAACCTCTAAGTGGCCGCTACATCCTTGTGACGAATCGCACACAGACTTGGATGGGTCCTGCTCAGATGATAACTGATAAGGTGAAACTCTTTCTAACATACCAAGTGTCTGCTTGGGTAAAGATTGGCTCTGGGGCAACTGGTGCACAAAATGTCAATGTTGCACTTGGAGTGGATAACCAATGGGTCAATGGAGGGCAAGTTGAGATCGGTGATGATCGATGGCATGAAATTGGGGGTTCCTTTAGGATTGAGAAGCAAGCATCAAAAATTATGGTTTATATTCAAGGTCCTGCTCCAAGTGTCGACTTAATGGTTGCTGGACTTCAAATTTTTCCTGTCGACCGCCATGCAAGGATAAGATATTTGAGGACGCAGACTGATAAGGTAAAATTGAGATGTTATGCCTATGTATATCATATAGTCATTCAGATAAGGAGGAAATTACAAATTAGTAGTAACCTGAGAATGAAATCCGGCGTACGTCGTTATTGCAACATTCTTGACACGAAGTATTATATTCTTCGTGAAATAAACTGTGGTTAATGGTTCTATAATATTGAGGTGTAACATTACTACGTTAGTTTTTTTAACATTCCTTGAATCTTCGTGTTTCATTTTCTGCGTCATGGCCTTCAAATGCTGATTGCGGTTCTCATTTTAATTAATTGAATTGCAGATCCGTCGGCGTGATATCACCCTCAAGTTCTCAGGATCTAGCTCTAGTGGCACGTTCATAAAAGTCAGACAAATGGAGAACAGTTTTCCTTTTGGGACTTGCATCAGTAGAACAAACATTGACAACGAAGATTTTGTCAACTTCTTCGTGAAGAATTTTAACTGGGCTGTGTTTGGAAATGAGCTCAAGTGGTATTGGACAGAGCCACAGCAAGGAAACTTCAACTATAAGGACGCTGATGAGTTGTTGGATTTATGCAAGAGCCACAACATAGAGACTCGTGGTCACTGCATCTTCTGGGACGTGCAGGGCACAGTGCAACAATGGATTCAGTCCTTGAACCAGAATGATTTGATGGCTGCTGTTCAAAATCGCCTTACAGGCCTCTTGACACGATACAAGGGAAAGTTCAAGCACTATGATGTCAACAATGAGATGTTGCATGGATCATTCTATCAAGATCATCTCGGCAAAGATGTTCGAGCGAACATGTTCAAGACCGCAAATAAACTCGATCCATCAGCTCTCCTATTCGTGAATGACTATCACGTCGAGGATGGATGCGACACCAAATCTTCTCCAGAGAAGTACATGGAGCAAATTCTTGAACTGCAAGAGCAAGGAGCTCCAGTGGGAGGAGTTGGGATCCAAGGACATATAGATAGTCCAGTGGGACCAGTTGTTAGTTCTGCTTTGGATAAAATGGGCATTCTAGGCCTTCCAATCTGGTTCACAGAACTCGACGTGTCGTCGATCAACGAGCACGTTAGAGCCGATGATTTGGAAGTTATGCTTCGAGAAGCTTTCGCTCACCCTGCAGTTGAAGGGATAATGTTATGGGGATTCTGGGAGCTGTTTATGAGCCGGGACAATTCTCATTTAGTGAATGCAGAAGGGGAGATCAACGAAGCTGGGAAACGATACATGGCTCTGAAACACGAATGGCTTTCGCACGCAAGTGGGGAGATTGATGAGAAAAGTGAATTCAAATTTAGAGGGTTTCAGGGAACATATAACGTGCAGATTGCGAATGCCTCCAAGAAGATATCAAAAACATTTGTGGTGGAAAAGGGAGATGCAGCTGTGGTAATATCTATAGATCTGTGAAAAGAAAACCACTGCTTTTGCTGGCATTGCACAGCACATAAACTTCCAAAGATGTGTGGGTGGGGTTGTAAAATAAAAAAAGGTTGCCTGTAATGCGATTTTCTAATCTGTAATTGGCATTCAAAATAATAAAATACTACACGCGTGTTGTTGTTGAGGTCGTGATGTTACATAGAAGAGAAGAGAAAGCATCCTTAAAAATCTGTTAAATCTGGTATTGAATACTGGGCCCAATGAAGCAAAAGTACTGGGCCGGATTGAGCCGAAGGCCCAGGAGAATAGGGAAAAAAATGAGTGTGTAAGAGATGAAAATGGTAGGCTCCACATGAATAAATAAATGTTGAGGATGGATGGAGCAAAAGGGGCAACTTAGTGATGGAGTGGAGGGACCCAGACCCAGAATGATTGAGTGGGTAAATACACGTGTAATCTAACAAGAGGTTGAACAATTGAGGTAATTAATGAAACAATTTGAATTAGTTACAGAAAAAAGAAAAAAAAAAGAGGCGTTGTCGTCTCCCCAGGAGAGAGAGAAAGAGGAAGGAAGCGATGGGGATAGTTTTGTTAGTGTTTGTAAAGTCCGAATTAGTAAAGAGAAGACCCCACAGACCATCAAATCAACCTGATAGGTTCCCACCATCTACTACTAGAAAACTTTCTCTTTCACTCTGACTAAAAGTAAGAGTAGTAAAAGATGGGACTTTGGGAGCCACGGAGAGTCCCATCTCTGTCCCTAAATACCCCTGGTTGAGGTGGACCCGACGTCCCACATGGGTTGTATTGTATAGGATCAGTTTCACTGGTGAGAGAAGAAGAAGAAGAAGAAGAAGAAGGAAGAAGAAGAAGAAGAAGAAGAAGAAAACGAAGAATGGGGGTTGAAATTGAAACAGAAATGAAATGTTTTGTGGGTAAGAAGTTAGAAAAAGAGAGATATGAAGAAGATGGGTGGATGGATGGATGGATGGGCAGCAGGGGGTTCGAGTCCATTTCAAAATGGAGTGTTTACAGTTTGATATGATGGGGGATGGGGCTGTTGGGTCCCAGTTGTATCGAAAAGTTCAAAGAGACAGAAGAAATTTCTGTTTTTGGGTTTAGGGTTTGAGATGAGAGGGAAAGTGGGAGTGATGAATGATGAGAAAGTGAGGTGCATTCAGTATTGAGGATTCAGAAAAACAGAGCCCGCGGTGTTTTCGCGCGCCTTTCTTTCCCCTCTTCAGTTCTTAACACTGACACCTCCACACACTCCCCACACCCACTTCTCTTCTCTTTTTACCTTCTACAACTTTAATTTCACCCATCTATTTTTTAACTCCTTCCATCGACTCTATTTACCCCATGGCCCCATCCCCCATTTTCTTTTACTCATCATTCTTTCACCATCCCATCCATCTTGACGTCCCACATAAAAAAAATCCAAAAATTCTATTACTCCACCCATTAGTACCGAATTCACCATTTTACACATCAATAAATGATACATATTTATATGACAAACAATGAATAATAATAGTATGAAATTTTTTTCATATTACGATAATATTATAAATTTTTTTCTAGAAGAATCGTAATATTTATTCACTTCGTTTACACTATAATTTATACATATAATTCTTTAATGTTGTTGGGTTTTTCATCATTCTTAAAAAAATATTGGCGTATGATATATTATAAATGTGAATAATATTTCTTCTCTATGTAAGAAGTCAAGTCCTTAATTCTTTCTAGTATGTTGATTCTGCTAGCATCGATACATGGCTCTAGAAAATTGGGAAAAAAAAAAACAAATACTATTGCAAATGGCTGTTGGATTTGTCGAGCCCAAATCATCGAGAGAACGGTGCCTAGAAGACTCGTTAAACAGATTGATGACCAGGTGGATCGAGGGAAGGGAAGATATGCTGTAGAAATCAGATGTCTCGAGGGTATAGCGCCACGGCGCTTGCCATAGCACCACAGTGTTGTCAAAGAGTGCTTGAGAGAAAGAAGCTACTAGCTCTTAGCGTCTCGACACTGGTGCTATCCTAGGCACTACGACGATATTCAGTTCGTTACCCTAACTATATATGCTTCTTCTAAATATATATAATGTGTTTTTAGGTCATTTGTAGTTTTATTGACCAAAGAGTATTAGAACCTGGAAGATGATAAACATAAACTTGAAAAATGGTTGAGTAACGAGTGTATATGACAGTGAAGGGGAGTGTGTGTTCTCATTAAAATTATTTCACAAATTCTAGTAGAATCTGCCGTCATAGAAGATTGAACATAGTCTCATTATCGTGGAAGTAAACCAGTATAAACTTATGTGTTTAGTTCTCTCTATCCCTTAAACTTCTTTTCTTGTATTATTCTCTCTATTCCTTAAATTTGTTTTTTCTTTCATTGTGATTAATCCCTTCATGTGGAAGAGAAATAGAGTCTCTTTGGCATCACTATAAGAAAAAGTGATTTTGAAAAAGAATTATTTTTTTATTAGCGTTTTTTAAAAAATGAACAATTTAAAATGTGTTTAGTGTAGTTTCTTAACTAATTTTAGATAATCATAAATTTTTTTTAAAAAAAAATCTTAACAAATAAATTGCACTTTAAAAAAATTAGATTAATTTAAAAGTTATTTTTGAATAATCTATTTTCTTTGTGTTTCTTCAAAAATATTGTTTAAATTAATTCAATTTTTTAAAAATGCATTTTATTTGTTCATATTTTTTACAAAAATATTTTTGATTATTTAAAATTAGTTAAGAAACTATACTAAATAAATTTTAAATTATGAATTTTTTAAATAATACTTACAAAAAACAATTTTATTTCAAAATCACTCTTTTCTATAAACTTTAGCCTTCTTGTGCCTTTATTCCCAACAAATGACATGTCATATGAGGTGGCAGTTGGATGG
The DNA here is from genome assembly GCA_026257165.2 of Telfairia occidentalis. Lineage (NCBI taxonomy): Eukaryota > Viridiplantae > Streptophyta > Magnoliopsida > Cucurbitales > Cucurbitaceae > Telfairia > Telfairia occidentalis. The sequence goes on from JAOANK020000009.1 coordinate 1,625,095, forward strand.
CGTGGTCTGGAAGTGCTTCTGAGAGTTCTCTCGCTGCTGCTGCCACTGCTTCTCCCGTGCTTCACGGACTTTTCTGTCCATCGACTCAGCTCCTCTTTATTTATCACAATTTATTCTTCGAACTAACCATTTTTTAAATTCTCTCCCTTTGGCCTCTTCTTTACTTTATATCAATATTATATATTATAACTTGTACATGGGGCCCATTTTGTTTTTCTTCTAATCTATATTATATTTAAAAAGTACGATGAGATCATGATTTTAATCCCTTTTTTTTTTTTTGGAAAAGATGATTTTAAACCCTTTAATCTTTGTACCATTTTGATTTTTATATATTTCAATATTCTATTCTAAATTTTTACCCTTTCATATTTTTAACTAAAAACTATTTTTGTCCTTTTGATAGGTTAAAAAACACACTTCATCTCGTTACTTTATTTTGTAATGATTTATTTCTATACTTTCAAAATGATAATAATTTAGTCTTTAAACTTTTGTATGTTCAATTTAATCCTTATCATTAAAATTTTATAATGATTTAGTTTCTATATCATGAAAATTGTTGTTAAAATAGAATGAAGTTTCTTACATATGTAGATCGACAAATTAATGAAGAACCAAATGTGTTTATAAACTTCAAAAACTAAATTGCTATTTAATATAAAAACCGACATTTCATTTTGATGGAAGTTTTCCCAATATAGAGTAAATTGTTATAAATTTTAAACTATAAGGTATAAATTGTCACACACTAAAGTTCATGGACAAAATTGTTACAAATTTTGAAAGTACATAGACTAAATTGTTATATAAAAAAAATTTAGGGACTAAATCATTACTTCAATTAAAGTCAAAAAATTAAAACTGTTTTTTAACCATGATTTTATATAAATTTTTACTATTTTTTAACTTGCCCCTGGTCTCTTGTCATCTGTATGACTTTAAATATTTAGCTACCTAGACATTTTACTTTACAGGTGAACAGAAAAAAAAAAAAAAGTTTAATACTTACCATTAAAGGTTGAAGATATAAATTTGGAATAAACATGAAGTCTTAGGTATTAAAATATAGTTTAATTCTAATACCAGAATAAGACAACAGATGTTTGTAACTTTATCGTAACATTATGGAGAAGGACATTTTAAGACATATATATTTGACAAAAAAAAAAAATTAAGGTTCAAATTTTTTAAAAAAAAAGCCTACTAAATCGATGTCCATTTGTCGATAGTTGGTTGGATAGAATAAAAAATTGGCCACTCATCAATGGGTGGTGGAGTCGAAGTTTAACCCCTCTCTTAGTCCTACTAACATCAATTGGAAAATTATTAGAGGGCATAATGACTCATTAAGAAGATGAAAATGAGAACGCATTACTTCATAAACAAGAATGTAAAAGGCTCTGGCATCAAAGGCATATTTCCACCATCAACCATGTCACATTCTTTTTCAACTTTGATTATTTTGGACTAACCAATTTCGATTGCTTTGCACAACACAACAAAGAAAAAAAAAAGTTTATTTATTTGTATATTCTTCAATTGCAATCAGGGTAATATTGACAAAACGTCTATTCCAATCCATCCCAATTAACTTTTACACATATTTCATGTCACTAGATTTTTATTTCTTTTTTAGGTTAATTTATCATTTTTTTTTTGTTTTTTTTTTTATTTTAGCTCAACAATTGAAAGTTGGAAGATCGAATCATCGACCTTTACAATAATAGTAGATATTTTATCTATTAAACTATGCTTGAATTAGAGTGAAATTAAATTACCTTATTTCTTGATCAAATATTATTTGTAGTTTGTTTTAATATGTCAAATGATGATTTGGTGGGTCCCGGCCTCATCTCTTCTTACATTTTCCTATATTATTTTGCTTGCCTAATTTGACTTTTCCAGATTTTAAACTTTATTTTTTAAAAAAAGAATTCCATTCCGTATCATTTACATACTTTCATAATTAGAAAAGTTGAATAATTAAGGAATTAATGATTGAGCATACATTATTATTAGGTCAATGATCTTAAAGATGCGGTTGAACTCAACTAATTTTGCTGCCTACTTTTTCTAAAAATTACAATTTTCCATCCTTGAAATATGGCCATCAATTTTATTCGGTTTTCCTTTAAATTGTGAAATTGGACTTTCATAGTACAGAAATATTTAAAATAACCATGTAGTTCAATTATTTTAATTAAACCATTTACATGATAAAGTTTATCACGAAAAAAGTATTAGTTTTTTAATATTAAATCACAAATAGGATGAAATTTTAAATTTATGAATAATGAATAAGTACAAATATTGAACAATGTCTAAATTAGAAAAAGTATTAATTTTATCGATAGATGATTCTAAGGACAAACTAACTTTCGTGTCATTTTATTACTTTTATAAAGCATTTTTTTTGTTGCAAAAGGACAACGATTAAAAGAGAACTATAAAGGAAAATTTGCCTTTTGAAATATCAATTTACAATACAATTTTCCATTCTTTGCATGTCAATTACTAAAGTGGGTGGGCTATAAGAATGAATACCAAATAATTATTAAGAAAAGGAAAGAAACAGGGAAAATAAATATACCTTTTTAATTATTGATTGTATAAAGTTTAGCCAAAATAAACTTTTTAGCGATATATAATCTAAATTATATATGAGTGTAGTAAAGCATATGATGGCAATGAGACGTGGGACAAAATATTGTAAAGGCTTAATAAAAATAATTTTGTTTTTGTTTTCATTCTTTACAAATTGTAATGGAGTGTTTTGAAAAAGTAAAAATGATGCATGGTATATACTTGAAGTCACTGTTTATAAATAATTGATTTTAAAAATAAACAAAGAATTATTATGAAATACAAGTCATCTATGAAAATAAATTTTAAGAAAACGATATATGGAAACAAATTTTAAAAGTACTTTAACTGAATTTTTTATCCTAACAAACAAAAAGCTGATGTTCGAATAACTCCAAAACAATCGCTGTGGTATTTGAAGTGAAAGGGCCACCTTTTTAGATTGTTTCAATTACATATAATTGTGATTTATTAAAGTTAGTTAATTATATGTTAAAAGACAACAAAACCACTACATATCTCTATAATTATTTGTATCGTCTATTTAGGTATAAATTCTCATAATTGCCCTTATTTTTATTCAATCAAGTTGTTTTTTTGTTGTTTTTTTTTTCTTTTTTGAATTCTACGAGAGATGGAATTGAATATTTGAATTCATAAATTTTATATCGAAAAAATATCTTTTAATCAATTAAACTAAATTAGAATTAAATTTTTAACCTGAAACTTTAAAATTGTATGTGTAATAAAATAGATGAATCCACTGTGAGGAACTTTTCTGATTACACGTCAAATCCAAATTTAATTATTATAATGAACATTGTTGATTCTTTGTGACCAATTAATTTCACTCCTTTTAATGTAGTCAACATTTAGTCAATGGGAGCTACCCATTCTATTTCCCTATACATGAGTCATGATATATAATTATATGAAAGAGAGGGAGAGAAAGCTAATCCAAGAAAAAAATTGCTTCTTATCCAAAGCTGTGTTTTACTTTCAAGAGGATTGACTAATAGATATAATCTGGATACTTGTCTGATATTTATTATTACTTTATTCAATTCTTGAGACCTAAATTAACAATCTTTTCTTCCTGAACTGAGTACTTTAGATTTTTTTTTTTAATATATAAATTTCACTGTTAATTATGACATTTATTTATTTATTTATTTATTTTTACCAAAAATTTAATACTCTTTTCACTTATCAATTAAACAATTCGCTCAATGAGACAAAGTTGAAGCTTTAATTTTTGTTTTTAATTTGTAAAAATCCTTCCCTGCCAACTGTCACATAAGTTTCAATCGATTCTCGTCTTAGTAAATAAGGTTGGAGTAGTTTGAAATTTAATTACAATTTTTTTAAAAACATTAATTATTGTTGAAAAGATATTTTCCCTTTATTTAAATTCACATAAGACACGTTTCTTAAAACAATTAACTAATCTTAATATTAAAAGTTACGTTTAAATCTCATTTTGATATCGAAACTTCTAATTCGTTCTATTTTGGTCCTTAAACTTTCAAAATGTCTATTTTGGTTTATGAGCTTTTAGGTTTGTTCCATTTTAATTCATAAACTTTCAAAATGTGTATTTTAGTTCCTAAACTTAAAAAAAAAAAAAAATCATTTTGGTTCTTGATATATAATTTTGTCATCTAATATTTATTTGACAGGTACTCGTCTTCAACTTATGTGGCTTAAATACGTGCTCACATTAACATATTTATTCATATATTTGAAGTTATATCGTTACTTTCTTAAAAATAAAATAAAGTTATATAATTTAGTTTCTAAACTTTCAAATTTGTTACATTTTTGTCTCTAAACTTTCAAAATGTGTATTTTTAGTCCCTAAACTTAGAAAAAAAAATATTCATTTTGGTCCTAGATTTATAATTTTATCATCTAATATTTATTAAACTAATGATTGTCTTCAACTTATGTAGCTTAAATGCATGCTTAGATTAACATGTTTATTCATATATTTGAAGTTATATGATTAATTGTTGAAAATAAAATAAAGATGAGGATCAAAATGATTACTTTTTGAAAGTTTAAGG
>JAOANK020000009.1:1665526-1677655 GCA_026257165.2 Telfairia occidentalis
TGTACACCTACTTCACTCCACCTTCACTACCCTTCTGGCCCTCTCCATGTTCCTCTCACCTTCACTCTCGCAAATCACTTGTCTTTTCGACCCAAGTCCTCTTCTAAGAGGACTGCCTCTTTTCGTTGCTTTGCTGGTACATCACTAACCCTTCTCTCAATGAATATCATTGTCTTTTACTCTTCATACTTCCGTGTTTGATATGTATTTGTTGTTTGTTGAGCAGTGGCAGTGGCACAGAAAGCAGTAGCAGAAGAAGCAGAAGCAGGAACAGGAGCAGAAGCAGGAACAGCAGGTAATTTTATCAGAACACCTTTAAGGAATTTTCAGAGTCTCCTTCGTATTTTCCCTTTCTCGTGATCTCTTCCCTTTTTTTCCTCTCATTTTTTAAAATCCCTTTTTGTATTCTATCTTTCTTTTGTTCTATATAAACCCATTGCTGCTTCTTTCTTTTTCCCACAGCTAAAGAGCGAGCAAGAGAGAGAGATCCATAATAAAATTCCATCTTTTTTGGGTTGCAATTTTAGAGAGAAAATTATGAGTAGTTGTGGGAGAAATGGAAGTGTGAGACAGTACATAAGATCGAAAGTCCCTCGCTTGAGATGGACTCCTGAGCTTCATCACTGTTTTGTTCTTGCCATTCAACGCCTTGGTGGCCATCAAAGTACGTTTTCATATTTCCCTTCACCATTATTAACATTTTCCATTCATTATCATTTTATTTTATTTTATTGTATTGAGGTTTTTTCAATGTTTGGTTTTGTAGAAGCAACTCCGAAGCTCGTTTTACAGCTGATGGATGTGAAAGGACTCACCATTTCACACGTAAAGAGCCATCTTCAGGTCTTCTTTTTCACATCATTCTCTTGTCTCTCTCTCTCTCTCTCTTTTCTTTTTCTTTTTTTTAATTTTAATATACTATTATATCTTGAGTTACACATTTTTCACTCTTATTTATTTATTTGTGAATTTTGTATTTTGTGACAGATGTATAGAAGTATGAGAGCTGACATGGGAAGACAAGGTGCTTTAAATATTATCTTTTATTTTAAGCCATAGTGAGACGCTAGACAAGGGAGGGGCATTCTTTTCAACATACTTCTTTGTTTTCTTTTTTGTTTTCCCTTTTTTGGTTTATTACTAAAGCCAATTAATTTGATTTTCGTCATATATATCTATATTATTAATCCTCTTCTTGCAAGGAATTTAATTTTCCCCTAATTGGAAAACTCTCTCTGCCAAAGTCTCATCTTAACTTATTACCAAATCCACTTCATTTATTGAATTCCCCTTCTCCTTTTATTTTTTTAGTCTACACCCAAAAATGATACTAGGGGCAGAAAAAGCAGCTGGCCTCTCCAGTCTCCTAATATTAGCATTTTTCTTATGAACCCATTTCCTTTATTAATTTGATGCATTTTTTAAATAATTGGTCAATATTTTTTTCCCTCCATAGATCGAAGTTCTTCAACCCTACAAAGAAAGCTAAGTCTTGAGGACGATGAAGAAGAGGAAGAAGATGGTTGTGTAGAAGAAGAATATAGATCAAGAACTCAAACTCCAGCTTCCAAAAGGTGCATATAATAACAACAATAAACATTATATTATATTATGTTTATGAAAAAAAGAAAAGGAAATGGCAATCTTTGCTTTTCATTGTTAACTTTTTCTTCTTTTTGTCTAATAATTTGTTTTTACATGGTTTCAGAGCAAAAATAATGGGATGTGGGGAAGGAAGAATAATATCAAGGAATTTGAATGTGAATGTGGAATCATATTATTGTTATGATAACTATGAACAGAGACAGAGAATGGAGGACATAAAGATAAAGATGATGGGTGATTCTGAATCAGACGGCGTTGCAGTGAAAGAATCTACTGCTAATGATGCTTTCAAGGTAAACAAAAAAGCGAAACGCATAAACAGAAATAGAAATTAAATTAAACCCTTATTCCTCCTCTCCTATCTCTTCTTTTTTGTCGTACGTACTTGTCAACAGCTTTATTAAAGACTCGTTTTTAAGGGGGATGCCAAAGGGAATAAAGTTTATAACACTAATTCCTTTGTGTTTGGTCTTGTGTGCCTTGTTTTTTTTTTTCTTGCTAAATTTTTTGGATCACTAAAAATCAAATGTACTTCATTAGAAAATTAATAGGAGTGTGTAGGCATAGGCTAGCATTTCATAGTTTGTGTACGGATATTTTTACGATGATAATCAAAATCCATATTGAGAATATCTCACAGTTTTTAAACAGGCTGAAAACCTTTATCATTAATGTTATACGTTGGAATTAATGATATTTTGGTAAGACTTTTTTTAAATAATATTTATCTATCCACATACCATCATTGAAAATTTGATAGCCTATTTATTTTTGTTTTGAAACAAAGAAAATCTTTTCATTATTTTCTGCATTTTTCTTCCATGGCAGTACAAATTTAGTGAATATATCTTTTTTTTGAATACTTCTTTGATATTATTCTTACAGTGTAATGGAAAGATGGATTACTTTAATGTTTTAAATATAGGGATATTTGAAAATGTGGATGAGAAATTTCAGTAAGGTTATTTATTAAGTTGTTCAGGTAATTGGTGGGTCATCTCTGTGGTTGAACAGTGTCTTCTTCTTTTTCCATCTTGTTGTCGGGAAACAGCCGTATTCGTTATTCTAGAGAGAGAGAGAGAGAGAGAGAGACGGGTAGGTTTTGAAAAATTAAAGTCAGCTACTTTTTGTTTTGGGTTTTTTTAAGTGCAAGTCCCTTCCCTTGTGCCTCTTTTTTTCACCTATTTTTGAGACGGCCACCGTTGAAAAGACAGACGCATTGGGGTCTCGTCTAAACGTAAATTCATGCATGAAAAACTGACTAATTACTCAACTATCGAGGCAAATTGAATAAAGCTCCATCATCATCATCCTTTAGTGAAAAATACTTCCTTGAATATATCTGTGTAGGTATCTTTTTTATTGCAGCCTTATATTTTATATATTTTTTAATGTAATTACACACCAGCACCCTTTGTAAATTGTAAAAAAAAAAACCTTTGCTTACATAATATGATCCATTTCTATTCTATTTTATGGATAAATGAGTCTCGTACTAAATTGTTTAGATTAACGAAGTTCTTAGAAGCGAAACTTTACTCCTGATTGAGTGGTATAAATCTTCTTTCTATTTGTAAAAAATTTAACGGTGGTGGAGTGTTTTCTTTTAAAAAATAAACCATCAGTTTTTAAAGTAAAATTTTCTGATCTAATCTGTTTATGAATTTTTTTTGTTCATCTGGCAGGCGACAAAACAAGAAAATCATAACAGAGAAGAAGAGAGAGAGAGAATGGAGAAGGAGAAAGAAAGCAAGTTATTTGAACTGTCTCTCTCCTTACCTTTACAACACCATCATCATCCATGTTCGGGGAGTGAAATCAGTGAAGCCATTTCATCTTCAAGTTCAAAGTTGGATACAAATATTAACAATTACAGAGATTGTTCAAGTTGGTCGTCTGGAAGAAGACAGCAGCAGATTGGTGTGAATTTAGAGTTATCAATGGCACTTTAGTTAATATCTGATGGTCAATGACTAATGAGAGCGTGTAATTAATTAAATTTGGAATCCCTTATTTTAGGTCTCATTATCATCTCCCCTTCAACATTTCTTTTGTTCTTTCTTTCTTCACCTTCTCTCTTCTTCTGAACATATTGTTGAAACAAGAACATTTTTGTTTAGTACTCCAATGCAGCCGTTTTTTCCTTTCTTTTGGGCATTTTTGAATTCCTCACCCTATTTTCGTTTTTGTGACTTTCATGTTTATATTAATCATGCATGGAAATTAGGAAATTGAGAAGTGGGACGTTTTTTAAGTTTTGGTTCATCAAGTTTTTTGTTTCCCAAAATTCAACTACACGTGGGGTAGGTGGATTCTCGAATTCATGTTAAGAGAAATATGTTTTTAATCAGTTAAGTTATGTTTAATTGAGTCGATCATCAAGTTGTATGTTTAATTATTACATCAAAGAGATTAACTAATTAAAGAGGAAATGACGTTAAAATGATTTACTAGAGTTCTAAAGTTTAACCAACAACAGCAGTTCAAGCACAAAATCAGGATTTTATCTTTTGAAACGGAATTCAATAGCAATCTAAACCCAACATTAAGATCAACACAAAACAAAGAGAATAAGAGTTAGAGAAATAAGTGAGACAAAGATTTAGAGTGGTTCTATCAATTTGATTTACATCTACTATAGTGACTATCAACTTCTCATTTAAGACTAAATTTCACAGCAATACAAATGGGAGCATACAATTCACTTTGATTGAAGAACACATAAATCACAATATACATGGGGGAATCAAGAAGAACTACCCATCTGTTTTTCTCACCACAAGCCCGAACTGATTTGTGTACAAAGTAGAGAAATACCCACTTTGAAATCACAGATGGAGCTTCGTTTGGCAACTTTAGACCTTTGTCTTCCCCCTTTCTTGCTACAGCGCAAAGAACGCAAGGAAGGAGAGTGCTCCTCTGCCTCCTTTGTTTTCCTTTTAGTCTGCTGCGCACACCCAAGACATGAAAAAAACGAAGAAAAAAAAAAAACGAAGTTTAATTATTTTTTTTCCCTTAAAATTAAAAGGTGTGCCCAATAGACTTCAATTTGAAACTGAAAAAAAAAAAGCCAGCTCATTTCCTCTTCTAATTAACCAACAAAACTCTTATTGGGCTTTTACCTCCGCTTCTAGCCCAAGACAAAAAATAATGACCCAAGAAGAATTTTTGTTATTATTCTATTATAAATAACCATTGAACTCAAAATTAGAGCTGACAAGTTATCATTTATTTAATTATTTATCCATATTTCTCATGGATAGAAAATTGAACGAAAATTTATCAGAAAATTATGATAATTTACTATTTTAGAAATGTAAAACGACTTAAAAGAGAGTCATTTCACCTTTTTTAAAAATTAAAATCCTTAAGGTTAAACTAAAGATGGTATTAGTTGTGTTAAAAATGATTAATTACCGTTTGAGGCTGAAATCAACAAGCTTTGTATAAATATATAAAAAGTAGATTTACTTAGTGTGAGAAAATTCTGTAAACTCTCCTTTAAGAAATGTAGATTGAAAATCTCTCTTGCACATTGGATGTAGACACCCTTCTCAAATCACTTAAATCTCATTGTCTTTTTTTTTATCCTTCTTCTTGTATGAGTGTTTTCCCAACTCTAGTTGTCAATTCGATTTCCAAAAATGTTTTTTCTTTTCTCTTTGAAAGAGGTTTCTTTCTTAGAATCTTGATTGCGCTTGAGTGTTTGCAAACTATTTTGCATTACCTGTAAAAGTAAGTGAGAAATGTAATATCACTGTGCAAACACCTGTGATGCACTAACCAGTGGTATCAAAGCCTATTATCAATTAAGAAAGATAGTTCTTGAAATTCAAAAATGGCTGTAGCAACATACGATATTGAGAAGTTTGATGGAAGAGAAGATTTTGAACTTTTGAAAGCCAAAATCAAAGCTATACTCGGACAACAAAAGGCCATCAAGGCCACCACTGATCCATCAAATTGGCTAGCTACATTAACACAGGAAGAAAAAGAGACAATGGAGCCTATAGTGCATGAGACCTTAATTCTAAACCTAAGTGACAGTATTTTAAGACAAGTCAATGAAGAAACTACATACAACACTTGGAAGAGGCGTAATACTCTATATCTCATTAAAGTTTTCCCCAATAAGCCTTACACCTAGAAAGATTTTTTACCTTTAAGATGGATGCTTCCAAGATCTTGTTTGAAAATCTTGATGACTTCAAGAAGCTTACATCTGAATTTAGAGTTTGGGAGATAAGATAGATGAGGAAAACGAGACCATAATACTCTTAAATTCCTTACCTACTTACAGAGATGTAAAGGTTACTTTGAAGTATGGAAGGGACAGTGTTACCACTGACATTATCATCTCTACACTAAGAATAAAAGAGCTGGAATTGCAAACCATAAAGAAAGATAATTAGAGTGCTGAAGGTTTATTTAAAAAGGTAAAAGTAGAAATAATTGGAAAGACAACAGACAACAACACCTGAAGATAAAGGGACATCCACAGTCAAGTGCAATTATTGCCACAAAGAAGGGCACTTGAAGAAAAACTATTTTTTCCTTAAGAGAAGAAAATAAGAAAAAGAAGAGAAATAAGCAAGTCGAAGCATCAGTAGGAAAGAATTCTCTCACCTACTCGATGCATTACCACTTCAGATGAACTTACGAATCAAGAAAAATCATTGAAAATTCAAGATTGGGTACTTGATTCAGGTTGCTCTTTTTACATGACCCCTTTTAAGGGATGGTTCAGCACATACAAAAAATGAAATGGATGATTAGTGTATATGAAAAATAACAATGCTTGTCAAGTCATTGGCATTGGGTCTGTTTCACTAAAAATGGAAGGTGGTTTAGTTAAACTTCTCCGAAATGTAAGACATGTTCCTAAGCTTAAAAGGAACTTGAGCTCTCTGGAAATGCTCAACTTTATTGGATGTAAATATAGGGCATATGAAGGCACCTTTGAAGTTAAATAGGACTCAAAAACAAGACTGATGGAAGTGAAAATGAATGGTCTCTATGTGATATGAAATGTTTCGATGGTGTAGACAACTTTAGTTGGCACAAAGAATAGCTTTACAGAAGCTGACATGTGGCACTACAAGTTCTAACGAGGCAGGGCATACTTCCAAGTGAAGTTAGTGAGAATTTTAGTTTTTGTGAACATTGTGTGGTTTGAAAAACCAATAGACAAAGCTTCTCAAAAGGGCAACATACTTTGAAAGACATTCTAGAGTATGTTCACTCAGATTTGCAGGGACTAGCCCAAACTCCTTCCCTAAGTGTGTCAAGCACTTTCTTTCCCCTATAGATGATTACTCTCGAAAAAGCTGGATATATTTTCGAAAACAAAAGACCCAGCCTTGGAGAAATTCATTGAGTGGAAGAATCTAATTGAAGAACAAACAACAAAACATGTGAAATGCCTCAAGACTGATAATAGTTTAGGATTTTATGGAGAAGAGTTCAATCATTATTGCAGAAACAATTGTATTCTTAGATATAAGATAATGAGACACACCCCACAACAAAATGGGGAGGCAAAGAGGCTCAATAGAACCTTGATAGAAAGGGTTAGAAGTCAACTGTCTGCTGCATTAGCTCTATAAAAATTTTAGGCATAAGCTGTTTTTGACACTACCTATACCTTAAACAAATGTCCATACTCTTCAATTAACTTTCTAACCCTTGAAGAAAGGTAGTCAAAACAACCTCCTAAAGTAGAACACTTGAAGATGTTTGGGTGGGTGGGTTAGTTATGTTCATCAAAATTAGGGCAAGTTAAAACTAAGAGTAGTCAGATGCGTGTTCGTAGGTTTTACATCAAGAGTAAAAGGTTTCAGACTCTCACATTCAGTTGATAAAAGATGTGCCAATAGTAAAGATGTAATTTTCAGAGAACAAGAAATGTTTATGCTGAAAGAGAATCAACTTGAAACTAATCCACCAGAGAATAACACAAGAATTGAGGTGAAGCAATTCACAAACCAGAACCCCACAAATTTTGAACTTAGCCCTGATTCTCAAATTGAAGAAATCACTCAAGAGTAGAAGAAAATCTGAGTCAAGATCACACTGATTTGAGAAACTATTACCTTACAAGGGATATGCAAAGGTGAACAATCATAGCTCCAACAAGGTATGCTGAAGCTGACTGTGTTAATATAGCACTCAGTGCTGTAGTAACCTTAAACAACAATGAACCGATGAGTTTCAAAGAGGCCATAAAGGGTCCAGATGTTAGAAATTGGATAGAAGCGATGAATGATGAAATAGAATCACTTAAAGTACATGAAACTAGGGTGTTGAAGCCATTACCTAGAGAGTATAAGCCTACTGCCTCAAAGTAGATCTATACATACAAAGAAGAGATTCCATGGGTTCAGAAAGCTAGATTCAAGGCATGGCTTATTGCAAAATGCTTCACATATAAAGCTCGATTATACAAACATATTTTCTCCTGTTATGAAGCAAACATCTATAAGACTTGTGCTTTCACTAGTTGTACAAAATAATCTTGAACTAGACCAACTAGATGTGAAGATTTCTTTTCTCCGTAGAGAGCTACAATTTATATGAGATAACCTCCATGGTACATCAAGAAGGGTGAAGAAGGTCTAATGTGTCTACTGAAAAAGTCCATATATGGACATAAACAGTCTTCAAGATGCTGGTATCAATGGTTTGATGAAGTCATAAGCAGATTGGGCTTCAAAAGAAGCTCATTTGATTGTTGTGCCTATATAAACTTAGGATCCTATGAAAAACATGTCTCTCTCTTACTCTACGTGGATGACATGTTGCTTGTAGGAAGTTCTAAAAGGAATCTCAAGCAAGTAAAAGATCTCTTAAAGGCTAAATTTGATGTAAAAGATTTAGGATAACCTAAAAGGATCCTTGGTGTTGAAATAAATAGAAAGAGGAGTCATAAGGCTTAACTATCAGCCAAAACGCATACAGTGAAAGAGTATTGCAATGGTTTAAAGTGGATGAAACTCAATTAGTGAGTGCTTCAACAACTCGTCATTTTAAACTGTTTGCAAAAAATTCTCATAAGAAAGGTGACACAGAGCATCAAGTGGAGAATGTTCACGGTGGAGAGACCTATTAATCTTGTAGCTTTCAAAGATGGAGATTGTTAAAAGTTGTTAATTACCTTTTGAGGTTGAAATCAACAAGCGGAGTATAAATATGTAACAAGTAGATTTATTTAGTGTGAAAAAATTTTGTAAACTCTACATACCTTTGAGAAATAAAGATTGAAACTCTTTCTTGCATAGTGAATGTAGGCACCCTTGTCGAATCACTTAAATCTCGTTGTCTTCTTCTTATCCCTCTTCTTGTATGAGTGTTTCCTCAGCTTTGGTTGTCAATTCGATTTCCAGAAGCATTTTTTCTTTTCTCTTGGAAAGAAGTTTCTTTCCATTAGAATCTTGATTGAGCTTGAGTGTTTGCATGTTGTTTTGTATTACCTACAACATCACGTGTGAGTGAAAGGTATAATATCAGTGTTTTGAAACTCTTTTGTGTTACCTTCTAAAAAAGTACGTGAGAGGTATAATATCAGTGTACAAACACGTGTGAGGCACTAACAATTTGGAATTCATCGAAGATTTGAAGGATTAAGATAAAGTTTTTACCGCTTTAAGAACTAAATTTTAAAAAAATGATAAATTTCGAGGAATGTTATTATTTAATTTAATTTTTTTTATATGAATTTATGATATAATTTACTTAAGGTGATCTAATTATATTTATTTTGCATAGGAAATGAGAATTGGATTTATGGATCAAGTTATAGTTTTGATTTAGAGTGTGTTAAATAGTCAGATAGGCAGGAAATAAGTTATAAAATTGAAAGAAATTTTATTCGAAATTTTGATAATTTAAGAATGTGGATTTTAGTAAACAATTAAAAAAAACACGAGTCATTTCAAAATTTTATTTTTTGACATTAAAGTTTGGATTTGGAATTTATTAAGATTTGAGCAACCAAACTACATTAGGAAAAAGAATGGTGAGTTTCAATGAGGAGAATTGAGTTGCATTTTTTCTATATAAAGGGATTTATAAACACACATGCTACTTGGAACTTTGAAAACATTTTAACTTTTATCTTTTTTTTTATTATTTTATTTTTATTTTTAAGTTGAACAACGTGAAGTTGAAGGTTACATAAGATTACATGAATTTTATTGATAATTACTCGAGATTTACAAAAATATTGATGGTACTCTAAAAGTGCTATTTTAGGGCCTTAGATTTAGGAGTTTTGTAGACTTTCATATGTGCTTTAATGCTTTATTTGTTGTTTTTGTAGGAACCAAGCATTCTATGATGAAATGTGGATCTGGTGCTGTTCGGGTTGAAAAACAAACCCAAGAAGGGAAAATTCAGCTAAGGAACGAAGAATAGAGTCAAAAAGAGCCAAAACCTAAAAGCATAGCATCTCAATGCTGGCTAGGGCATTGAGATGCCCAAAAGTGGAAGAAAAGAGGCGCATCAACCCAAGGAGAAGTTTGACGTCTTGATGCGACCATGGCATCTCGATGCCATTAGTTGTGGCACATGCGCGTGCGCGCCTCCTCCCTTATTCGAAGTAGTGTCTTGACGCTATCGTCTAGGACTATAAATGCAGAAATTCACTTTAGGTTTCGGAGAGTGCGATTTTTGGGGTGTTTTTTTGTGTGATTCTTGAGGAACAGTGCAATTTTACACTCGACATTAATGCTAGAGCTGATATGGTGGTTTGTTGAGTGTTTAGGGTGAAAGCTGGGAGCACGGGAGTCAGTTCAGAGTCGAAGATGGAAAAGAATCGACTCGGGTTGTTTGGAGCTAATTTCTGTTATGGATTGTACCTAACTCATTAGTTTTAGGGTGTTGGATGTTATATGGACAATTAATTATTTGATTAGACTCTTAAATGCATTATGTCACCACGTGTTTACAACGCAGAGCGGCCAACGTCCTCAAAAAAAGGAGATTTAAAAAAGACAAAAGGAGTCGCCACAAACCATTTTTAGGGTGTGATTTGTCACCAAATTACAATAAAATAAACAAAAAAAGTATGCGAAAACCAGATTTTGGGGTTCAGGACTTGTTTGTGTGTGGGGAAGGTGTTAGCAACCCACAACACCCGTTAAAAAAATAGGTGGCCAAAATTTTATCTTGAATTGTCCAAAAATGGTTCTTTAAAAAGAAGAGATATTTTAGTAACAAGTTAATTTTAAAACAATTGTCTTATTTTATCTCTCATTCCGTCAACATTTGAAGACATGATTTGATACATAAGTGGGAACAAGCCATTAATTTGGCTATATTAGAATTTTCATTAAGGACAAATTCTTCACCTCAAGAATACGAGAGAATTTTATCATTCCTTAACTACATCGTAGGAAGCCATTAGAAAAAAAAAGATTTTTTTTTTAAAAAAACAAAACTTTTTAGAAATTCATTTTTTCTTGGAATGAAATCTAAGACTCTCAAAGATTACGATTCATCACCTCAAGAATTCTAGAAATCAGACTCCCAAATATTTCTAGGATCTTTTGGAAAAAAAATGTAAAAAACACATTTTTGTTTTAGAAGATTGTAAATTTTTTTTGATAATAACCTTTTGTTAAAACCTTTGTAAAAGCAAAATTAAGGGTTTGAAAATAATTTTGCAAAGGGTGGAAAAACTTTTTAAAAGAGATTTAAAAAGTAAAAATAATATGAAGATGAAAATAAAACTAAAGTGATAAATAAATATAATATATAAAGAACAATTTTAAATGCAAAATACAACGGTATAATAATAAAAAAAAATGCAATTTACAAATTTAAGAAAAACACATTGGAACCGATATCGGACTCCCAAAGAATCGATTCCTCACCTGAGGGAAACTAGAAAATTTGATTTCCAAATATTTCTAGATTTCGTCGTCGGATATTTTTTAAAAAACACAAGCTAAATAAGTTAACAGAAAATATTACAAACAACGATATTTACATGTGCAACATAGTTAACAATGTAAACGACATGATTAATAATCTAGATTACAAAGGAAAAAAAAATTAAAGTACATATCTAAATTAAATTAAAAATAACCAGATAATAAAGAAATTGAAATTCTTTCTTTAATAAACAAAAAGATTAAAATAAGTATATATATATATATATTAAAGAAATGAAATAAAATAGATTTGAAATAAAAAAAAAATAGTAAAAAAAGAAATGGGCGGCCAAACTGCCACCCAAATCAAAAGCCATACTTTTTAAAAAAAAAAAAAAAGTAATAGTAATAATAATAATAATAACTTTAACTGAATTAAAAATAAAGAAAAAACTGAAATAAAGTACTAAAAAACGATAAAAGAAATTAATAAAAAAAAAGAGCTTAAAACAGGAAAAATGGGCGACATTGTTGCCGTCCAGATTTGTGTGCATTAGTGGCACTGCCACTTGCGCCCAAGGTTTTAAATATCGATACTAGTATCGATATCGGTAACTCCAATTTACGGATATATCGACGGATATTTGAATAT
>JAOANK020000009.1:1677755-1694864 GCA_026257165.2 Telfairia occidentalis
CTTGGTTTGAGGTCTAACCATCAAACCGAACTCCCTCTCGGGCCAATGAGAGGGTGGGGCCCCTTGTTCAAGACCTGAAATCAACCCTTAAGGGAACAACCTCTCTACTATCCCTTAAATCGAGTAGGAGTGAATTTCATCTTGCAAGACTATGTCCTCAGCTATCTACCCGATCTGACCCCTAAAATGGGAGGCATATTGAGCAGACGCTGTTGGCATATCTTTCTGTTGTGTCTTCTACCTCCACATATAGTACACTTATGTACCTACTTGAATTCACCACACAATGAAATTCTATTTACCTGACGACGGCCAACTCTTGCAACCCTCTGCGGTACCTTCACTGTCTTCGTAGTGTAGTCTGGGGACGTCTTCTACTCTAACTGGTGTCCGATGGGGAAAATGAATTCTGCATAAGATGCAATCACCGTCTCCTAAAAGTATTCTTTCATGCATAGCATATAAGCATTAACCTCCTGGTATCAACATGCAGCTATTGCATGAGAACAAGGAAGTTCAAGCTTGTTGAATTGTTTGCATGAGTACGTTCTCGGTATCAAATCAACAATGGCATCCAATCTATCATCATTCACTTCAAAAATATGATGGTTGATATTTCTCACATTGTTCCTCCTCAAGTATACCTCCGCGTTGTCAACAACTTCTTTCCCATAGTCAGACACAATATGGCCATCAAGTTTGGAATGGTATGTACGACGCTCATGAAACCATCGCTAAAAAATCGATCTTCTGAACTCAAAAACAGACAGGATCAGTAGTTTTCGAGCGTTTCTAGACAATGAGTTCCAAGACTTGGCTATGTTCATCGTCATTCCATATATCGCAATCTCGGACTATGTGCACAGGCCCACCTGGTGAAGTAAGCATCAATAAGATATTGTATAACGTCGTTATGCTTTATTCTTGAAAAAATTGCATGGAAATCAACCACCCTAAAGGCTTTTGCAGCCTGATAGATGAGACTGCGAACAGCATCGCCAACAACAAAATTCTTTTTTATGTTCATAAACAAATGATGAATACAGATACCATAGAAATTTTTAGGTAAAACTGTTGGCGTTCGTTGGCAATCGTGTCGTGACGGTCGGAAACGATGATCAATCCTTTTGTCTTAACAATCAGCATTTCGATTCTATTCATGAACCAAGTCCATGAATCATCGCACTCACGATCAACGACTGCAAATGCAAGTGGATATATTTGATTGTTACCATCGGGTGTTATGTAGACAAGCATGTGCCCGTTATATTTTCCCTTCAGATGGGCTTCATCGATGACTAGCATGTGGCAAACGTAAATATTGAATTCCCTTACTGCAGCGTCCAAAGCCATGAATGCATACTTGAAGTAACCATCATCTTCAATATGAACGTCTAAAACTGATCCACGATTGGCAATCTTAAGGGCTTCTTCGTACTTGACCAATAGGCCAAATGATTCGTCGTGCGAATCTCGAACAATATTCAATGCTTGTTCTCTAGCACGCTAGGCCTTTTCATATAAAATGTTTACTCTATATTCATTATGAATGTCTTGCATTATTTCTTTAGGTATGTAGCTCGACTTGGGTCCTCATACTTCTCCTTAATCAGGTGCCAATTACCCAACCCCGGGCTTGATGGTGGCCGTGATTCAACAACTCCTGGGTGCACGTGTGTTTATTGTCATATTTGGTTATTTTGAACATATCGCACCCCTTAACCTTCATGGCTCGTAGTCTCCAACTACATTGCACATTTACGCACCTCACTTTGTATACGACTTTCGTTGACTTGTGCACACGATATTCATAATTTAGACGCATGGCTACTAGACATAACCTCATACTCAAATCTGTATTGTTCAAAAACATGTCGCCCACTCTAATGTCGTGGAAGGAATGGTCTCACTAGGCATTTGAACCACCTTGTTAGATTCACCTGGTTCATAGGGTGTAGTTAATGACACAGTGGGATTGAAAACGTTGATGGAAAAGTGGTCGAGTTCATCATATGAACCACAAACGACACGAGGGTTTGACTAATGAAAATGTAACGTCGTCGATGGTGGCCTCTCATTAACCCAGTTGTGTGATGGATTTTCGTACACCTGCCCCTCGTCTTCTCCTTCTTCGTCGTCGTTTTTGTCCTCTTACTCAACATCTTCATACACCAATTTATCTTTTTCTTGATCTTCTTCGTCATCGTCTAATATTTCAATCTGTTTGACTCAGGTTCTTCGGGACTAAATTTTGGACACATATATCCTAACGATTTTGGACCATCAGAACTCAAGTTGTACGACACCACATTCTCGTATGTTGGACTGTACAGGGTTACACTCACTGCCATGTTATGCATCCAATGGACGGAATGACTGACAATGTCGGTGCATGTTCGTTGTATTGTACATAATAATTGAATGGGAACACTGACGAAGAAGGTAAATTATTTGTCATAGGTAGAACCTGGACGTCCTTCTCACAGCACAATATATACAGTGGCAGCTGGTGGACGTCATCGCTAAAAAAATGGAGGTCCTCCTGGTCTCTTATAACAAATGTCGGTGCTTTCGACCTCAAGTTCAAGGTGCATCTAATGGTAAGATCATATTGACCTTCATTAATATTCGTCATCTGGTAAACTTTGCGAAGGAAGTCAACATACGATATACCAACATTGACCTCCTTCATATTCTTTATCCGCCTCTTTTCATTCACTACCGAAAACTACATGCACGCGATGCATGTTGAAATCGCTTTGACGAGCAACCGTAAATGGTTTTGAAATAATGAGAACAGACGTAATTATTTACAGCTTTCGAATGCTTTTATTGTGTTCATCTTTTTCTTGATTGTTTCGTGATACTAAAAATGTTAGTGTGAGAGTTTAATTCATCTACTTAAATTGAATTGATGGTTTAACATGTCTTTGGTAACGAATGTTGCATACGATATTAGGACGATTTGTAATTCCAATCGTGATTGATAGATTTGACATAATTAAATGCATGCTTAAACTGCCAATTGAGTTGGAAGTTATACAATAATCCCCATCGAGTTACACGATTAGTACACGTTGGATCTTGGTCAATTTCACACGATTCTCTATTCAACCGATCGTAGTAAATATTCAACCCATATCGTTAAGTACGATTTTAGTGGATAACCATATCGAGATTGTTAAACAATCGTTCTTCAATCAATATGACCGTCTAATTCTAATTCCTATCGGTATTAATATATTGAATCCAAT
Organism: Telfairia occidentalis; assembly: GCA_026257165.2. Lineage (NCBI taxonomy): Eukaryota > Viridiplantae > Streptophyta > Magnoliopsida > Cucurbitales > Cucurbitaceae > Telfairia > Telfairia occidentalis. Next base: position 1,681,010 of record JAOANK020000009.1, read on the forward strand.
TGTCTCATTCCATATTAAAATAGTTAGAAATAATTTTTTTTTCTATTCCAATACTAATTATAAAATGGGATGGTGACTTAAAAGAAAAAAATGACGAGGGTTTCATATTAATTTGATCATTCATATATAAATACAATGTGGTTAAAAAAAAAGAGAATAGTTAAGAGGCACGACCATTATCCCTATTCCTGCCTCAGCCACGACCTGACGAGCCGCTAACTCAGCAACCCTCGCATTCATTGCGAGGACTTCGTCCCTTTGACGAAGGAGAATCTCCTCTGTCCGACTGATTTCAGTGATGGTCACTTGACGACCAGTGCTGAGTTCTTCCATCTCCTCCACCATGTGAGATGCGATCCATAGGGCTTCATTGAATTGACAAATGGTGCCAACATCCTGTGTGGCCGACTCTAATAACTGTCGGCGGGTGTCTCTACACTTCGCAAGTGCAACATCAATTATGTCCAATGAGGAAGAATACATTGTCGCAGAGTAACAATAGAACAAAATGAATAAATCAGAGATGAAAGATGAGTGGGATGCAAACGATGAAGCCCTTATATAGAAGTGGAAGGGCATCGTAAAAAAGATACGCTTTGGGAATACTAAATGTTTCGAAGCCATGCACATACAACTAACTTGAACTAAATGATTCATCATTTCATGTATCTTACTCATATATTTATAATAATAAACTTATATATTACCCAATCATGATACGATGTTTGTTTCGTATAGAATCATTTAGTCTAATCATATTACAATGTTGGTTTCGTGTTAAATAGAATCGTTTAGTCCAATCATGATACGATAAATATAATCATTTAGTCCGATTGTGATATGATGTTAGTTTCAATAGATACGTTCAGTTCGAATCATTTATTCCGATTGTGATATGATGTTCATTTCAATAGAATCATTCAGTCCGATCGTGATACGATAAAAGAATCATTTAGTTCGATTGTAATATGATATTTGTTTCAATAGAATCGTTCGGTCTAATCGTGATACGATAAATAGAATCATTTAGTCTGATTGTGATATAATCTTTGTCTCAATAGAATCATTTAGTCCGATCGTGATTCATGTTCACAATGAATCATTTAGTCTGATCCTACTACGTGATCACGTTATAATAAAGACAAAGTTACATACTGGGATCAGTTTCAACGTTAATTATTATTTTCTATTTTCTATTTTTTTTAATAGATATATGATACTTTACGTAGTTAGAATAAGCAAAGCTCAACTGTCGACATGAACAACATGATCATCTAATACGATTGGAAGTACTACTCGAAATTGGCCAAATCGAGCATAGGTCAATCATCTGGTTAAAGGCATATCACCAAACCGAGCATAGGTCAATCATCTGGTTAAAGGCATATCACCAAAAGGTCATGGGTTCGAATCCCGCACCCTCACATGTTGTAGAGCTAAAAAAAAGGTACTACTCGATATTATGAGAAGAAGAAGCAGTTAAGGAGAAACAATGTCTTTAAAGAAGAAAGAGAGAGATAGAAACCAAGAGGTATATTGGTAAAAGCAAGTAGTTTGAAAAGTTTAAAGGGTTTGTCAAGGGTTGGAAAAACTTAAAATGGAAAAGAGGCTTAATTCTAAAAGAAAAAGAAAAAACTAAAAAGAGGACAGAAATGACAATTTCCCGATTGTTTACCCCTGGATGTTCTCATCACATTTTTGAAATGATGCTTGTTTACCTATAGTCATTTCTTCTCATCAGACGATGTTTATTTACCTCTAACCGTTCTCTTCACATTTTTTGAAATGATGCTTATTTATCCCTGGTCATTTCTTCTCATCGGACGGTGTTTACTTACGTCTGGCTATTGTCATGACATTTTCGAAATTGCGCTTGTTTACCCTTGACCATTTCTTCTCATTGAACGATGCTTGTTTACCCCTAGCCATTATCATCACATTTTTCGAAATGATGTTTGTTTACCCTTAGCCATTTATGAACGATATTATTAGTATTACATATATCATTGATTTTACAATTCAATACTTCATCTTTAATCAACTTTTCCTATTTAGTTTTCGGTAATCCCTAAGCCTATGGTTAATGATTTTTCTATAAGCTACGGTAAATTTTTATTAAAGAATCAACAATAAAAATAAACAAAAAACTAAATAAGGAAAGGAAGTAACAAGTGAAAAAAAAAAATTAAATAAAAAGAAAGCAAACAAAAACAAAAAAAAATGATAGCTTATTTGGAGGAAATTAAAGAACTAAAATGAGTAAAAAATCATACGTATATTATTGATATAATTCATATTAAGTATATCAATGATACAAATATATCGATAATGAAGTATATCACTGATCAAGAAGACAAAATTAGAATAACCAAAAAACAGCAATCTAATTTCAAAGATATATACTATATTTGCAAAACAGAAAACCGTTGCTATATTTGTAAATATAATAAAACTTTTAGCTACCCATTACAAATACCCTAAAATTTAGGAATCAAAATAAACATTTTTTAAAAGTTTGAAAACTAAAATTGAATTTAAACCTGGAAATAATTACTTTCCATGTAAAATATAACAAAAAAATCTCTTAGTATTCGTTATAATTCAAGAAAACCAAACCCATAAGACTAACAATCTTTTACAAAAATAACAAAAATTAATAAATAAACTAAATTCAAATCCAATTCTTGAAACGAAGTATCTTTTAAAGTTCAAAATCTAAAACAAAAATTTTCTTAGTTTCTTTCAATAGTTTTATATGGTAAAATTATATCTGAATTTATTCAGTTCTAATCCGAACCTTTATTCGGATAAAAATGAGAAAAAGTGAACCTTCAATGACATAGCATGTTTCTGTTTTAAGCTGCAAACGAACAGTAATGAAACTATTGGTATAAAAAATGTTATGAGTTTAGATAAGCAATCAAAACTGGAGAAAACATATTCAAAATCGAGACCTCGAGCTAAATCCACATAGCAAAATGATATCCAGGATTTAGTACACGTCAACATTCAGATGATATTTTATCAAAGAAATCCAAGGATCAAGTTTACGCTGAACAGATTTAAAAGTTCGGAAAAATAATATTCAAAATTATGAGTTTTAAGAAAGCGACCAAACAGTTTCAAATACCTTCCCGTTGCTGGCACCAGAAAATAGCGAACCTTGACATGTCAGCAATTTCATGGCTTCCTGTCATATTTACATGAAACAATCAACAGTTACTCCACATGACGCGAAGCAAATCACCAAATTGATATAATTTGACACCCGGAATTTCTGAAATTGCGTATCAATGAAAAATAGATATTTCCTTTAAAACCCTTCTTATGCTAAAATCCAAGCCCATTTTTCTATGCAATAACTTCCTGTCTTCAATGAAATGTACTCAATGTAGCCAAACAAATAGCAAAGGAAGGAAATATAGCACTTAAATTCCAGTGAGGTTCTCCTAAAATCGTTTAGGAAAACAAAACCATTGAAAATAATTGCAAAAAGAATTGCTAGATGAAGACTCCACTAGATTCAAGATGTTGATATATGGCCATCATCACAATAAACGATGGTACTAATTCAACGAGGAATGAATATAAAAGAAATGTTTTTCTTCAATATATGTTTCAGAACCAGAAATAGGTGCACTTATCTAAAACCGACAAAATTCCTTCTCACTTAAATTAATAACACACCACTTTGATGCAAAAATTTTGCTTCTTTTTTTCTTCATCCAGCTTATTTCAAACTCTGACACTCGTCAGTATCACTACTCGACCACCCACTAACATAAGCATATATACATTCCAAATATTCAGGAAAACAATCAGGTAATCAATATTTTTTTCTAACCATGACAGACTAATGTTTCCACTCTCAAAGGTTTGAACGATAACATTTTACAGAAAAACATCCCTTCAAACATTTCCAATGGAAGGTCACATAGCGAAGCAGAGAAAATTGATCATTGAAATTGAAATGATCGCATCTATTTTCATACAGAATTCAAATATGAAAAACTTAGACTCATAACTACAAGCACCTACCTCTGCTGAGGATCTCAACCGAGGAAATTATGCCTCAAGACTCTTGAATCACTTATTAAGCAATTGCACGTTAACCAACAGCCTAATTCAAATATTAGAAAGCAAGGGTAACCATAATCACGTAAAAAGTAGAATTCCTACTTGAAGCAAAGGTTCCAAAAAGTAGAATGAGCATCTGCTTGGGGTTTTTAAGTTTCTTCATAAACCTAATGTCGTCCAACTTGGCAACAACCTTAGTCTCCCACCAACTGAGTAAAGAACTCTTGAAGGAGGGGTATTGGAGTCATGAATTTTCAGATTAAATCTCCAAGGGCAGGGTGCCCAACTAGCAATGCCCCCCACCCCATGCTAAGGATAATAAGCCAATGATCCCAAATTAGTCTCCAGTGCAAAGATTTTCTAACATCTTTAAACAAACCCAACCAACCTCAAGACAACAAAAATCTATACAACCTGCATCTAACCACATTATTTCACTTAGCGACGGATCAAAGGCCTCTAAGAAACTATTAAATGAACTCAAAAAGATTGTAACTCTCCCGCCCCAAGACTTTTCTGCAGGGAATCTAGTCAATGTATCCCACTACGCACCAAACATCACAGCATAAACCCCACAAATTTACAATTCCTCCCAGAAAACTAATCTGTTCTTGTATCTATGCAAGCAGATCGACAATCCTACCAACATAAATAAATAGATAACATGATTATGCCCCAAACTGCCTCCTTTAACCTCAAACATTTAGAATCCTAGATAACCCTAAAGTTCCAACCAATGACTTCAACCACCTGCTACTCAATATCCCTTTGGCTCCATAATAACGAATCTAGTCATATTGAAGTATTCAACTACGTACAAACATCATCCTATATCAGGGCCATTGACCCCTGTGATCCAAAAAGATTGACAATCCTACAAAAATAAATGAATAGATAACATTCATATGCCCCAAACTGCCTCCTTTGACCTCAAACAATTAGAATCCTCGATAACGGTGATTCCTCCTAAAGTTCCCACGACTTCAGGCATCTCCTACTCAATATGCCTTCTCCAAATACATGTAATCAAATTAATAGGAAAACATCGACCTTTGGTTTCTTGCAAAAGACATGCAAATTAATCAAGGTACAAAATCATCTCCTCTCACCAAACTTCTTTTAACCTGTTTTGGTTTTTCATGTAAGAACCAACATCGCCGGCCCCAACTAAAGCTTGCTTCTCGTTGTAACTGATACCCCTACTCAAGTTCCTACTCTTGAACATGGAAATATTTTCTATAGAATAGATCTCTAGTCCAAGTTTCACAAGGACCTTTTTAGGCCCAAGATGGTGAGAGTATATGAGAGGAAGGGTAAACCAGAAGTTGGGCAAGATAGCAGTGTTTTCAAGGCGCAAGGCGCACCTCAAGGCGACAAGCTCTTTGATCGCCTTAAGGCGAGAGGCGATAAAAAAGCGAGCCCAGAGTGAAACGAGGCGCAATATAATATATACATGAAAAAAGAATTATAAAAAGATATATTAAAATAGAATTTTAAAAAATGAAAACCAAATTTAAAATAAAAAAGAAATGAAAATGAAATTAAAAAGAAAAAAAGAAAACAAAATAAAAAAAATAATAAAACATAATTAAACAAATAAATAAAATTAGATTTTTTTAAAAATAAATTAAAAAATAATTAAGAAAAAGGGATGAAAAGAAGTCCAAAAGTTCTTTTGTAATTTAAAAAATGGAACAAAAAAAATAAAAAGCAATAAATATAAAGCAGAATTTTTAAAACTTAAAAAAGAAAATGAAAGTCCCAAAGAAGACGTGAAAGAGTCCTCAAAAGGCCTTTTGTGGTTTTATTTTGTTCAAGAAGAAAAGAAGAAAGTAACGAAGAAGAAAGTAATGAAGAAGAAGAAAAAGAAGCCGCAGATAAGAAGAAGCCAAAGAAGAGTAAGAAGAAGAAGAAGTCATGGGTTTTTCTCAGCCAGAAGCTGTGGATTTTTCTCAATTTATTTACGTGGGTTCTTCTTCTTGTTTTCTCAACCTTTTTTCCTTGGGCTTTTCTTCTTCTTCTTCTTTTTCCTGTGGGTTCTTCTTCTCCTCCTCCTCTTCTTCTTCTCCAATTTTTCTTCGGTGGATGACTTCATTTCGCTTCAAAGGAAAAAAAAAAAAGTGAACTTCAACGAGGCGTTCGCCTTGCGTCAGGCGAAGGCGATGCAAGGCGAGGCCGAGGCGCACCAAGGCGAGGCCGAGGCGCACCAAGGCGAGCGCCTGATTGAAGGCGCTCGCCTGGTGTTTCTTCGAGGCGCCTCTTGCCTCAGGCGTGCCCCTGGCCTCGCCTCAAAAACATTGCAAGATAGTTTAGATATTCTAGCAAGAGGATGAGAATGAGGCATACAGAGCCTCAGCAAGGTACTCTCGCCTACGAGGTTCACCCTTTAGCAAGGTGCTCTGTTGTACAACGAGCGCCTAGCCATCCTAGAACTTCTCCTTTAATTCCCTCCTTATCATGCATTCCATGACTCAACGTTGGATGAACATTCTGGCTTCCTAAGGACGTATAAAAGAATGCCACATGGGCTATCGCAGCAAAGTATGAAGAAAGACGCTAAAAAATGTGGAGGGACGTCCTCTTTATCAACAAAACAAGAGTTCGGCTATGGCCCCTGCCAAATAACTACAACCATTGACAACGCTGAAACATATATGGGATGATTTGATGACGGCTTTTGTTGAGGACTTCCCAAATGTATAGGATTTAATACTATCACAGTGGTAGTTGATTGACTAAACGAGTATGCCAATTTATTGGCTTGTGTCATTCCTATCCATCCAAGTCCAAGTCTGTTGTTTCCACTCTCATTAAAGAACTTTTCCATAAATACAATGGTAAATTTTTTATTCTATAACCTTCCGTCGTTTGTTGAAGGAAGTTGAAATCAGTGAGTTCTAGATTAAGTCTCCTCTTTGGGTATAAAGTGGGGCAATTCCCAGATACTCGTTGTTGGAGCTTGGAAAAATCAGGCAAGTTCTCAGTTACTCCTTTATCAAAGCATTTGGCAATTCATCTCCCTTGGACAATTCATTTATCAAGCTCTATGGACAGCAAACTGTCCTTAAAGAGTGAATGTTTTAATATGAATTATGTTGTTTGGTACCTTGAATTGTTTCTCTACACTTCAAAGGAAGAGGCCTTCTCATTGTTTGTCTCCTCTCCTTCAATCTCCGCCCCCCCCCCCTTCTTCAGTAGACAAGGAAGATTTGCAGCACCTATTTTTTTAATGCAGTTATTCTCGAAGTTGCCGGTTCCATTTGTTCTCAATTTTTAATCATCATGGGGTTTTCTAATAACAACTTTAATGAGAATGTTGCTCAGATTTCAGCTGGTCCTTGTCGAAGACCTCAATCTCAACTCCTGTGGTCTCTTGCGGTTAAAACTCTTCTATCCAAGATTTGGTTTGAAAGGAATCAGAGAATTTTCCAAGATAAGTTTTTGTCATGGCTTGACCCCTTTGATTTAGTTCGGGTTAAAGCTTCCTCATGGTGTTCTTTATTAAGGAAGTTCACAGATTTCTCCCCTCAAGACTTGTGTTTAAATTGGAATGCTTTTATATTTCCAGCTTAGTTGTCCATTTTCTTTTTGTTGTTTCTTTGTTTTGCTTTTTATTGTCTCCTTGTAATTTGAACTTTAGTCTCTTTTCATCTCTTCAATGAAAAGTTTGCTTTCTCTTTAAAAAAAACATGGCTTTCCAAAATCCATTTTCTTTTTTAACAAAGATAAGGTGTTTTTAGCCATTTTTGGACCAAGCTATTTCGCCTTTAGGAACAGACCTCTGAGCACTACCACCATCCTCAAACAAATGGCCAATCTAAGGTTATCAATTGATGCTCGAAGTCTTATCTCTTTGTTGCTTTTGGGGTGAGGACACAACTTTGACATCAATGGTTAAATTGGGTAAAGTATTAGTACAATACTACTTTTCATCTGTGTTTTCAAAAGTCCGAGACACACTAAAGTGCAATAGCCCTTTAGGGATTAAGTGCGAGGTGCAGAATTTACCCCTTTTTTTATCATGCAGAGAGTGTAGAGAAAAAATAAACATTTTTAATATTTTTTTTAAGAATATTCATCTAAGAAAAAATTATAAAAAAAAGGGGCTCGAAACAGTGAGGCACACACCTCAAGAGGGCTTTATTAATTGCGCCTAGCGCCTAGGCACATGACTCAATGGGCTTTTTAAAATACTATTTTTCATGTTTCAATTGGTACCACCCAATAGGCTACAACCTCCTTTGTTGCATTATGGATACTAATGTTGCATTATGGATACTAATGGATGCCCAATTTACCTTCAAAATTGAGATTTAACTTTGACAATACTAAAAGAACATCTAACATGAGAGCAGGTCCATATCAGGACTTTGCTTATCTAAACATTTGTCATTGATAAACCAATTCTTATTAAGAAGAGAGAGGTACACGTTCAAGGGAGGATTCATGAGCCCTCTCAAACAAGAATGTACATACCTCTAACCAAAAATATACCTCCCTCCCTGATCTAACTGCTAAGAATGTATATATACGCTCCTATCGTAATCTCTCACCCACATTATAACTAACTTATGAGCCCCACTCATAAACATTCCTCACTCAGAATTACACGTCATTCCCTACCCTTCTCATCCTCTTCCTACGGTAAAAATTAATAATTGGGGCCTATGTTTATCAAAAATTAAAGAGGAAGTTTTGAGAATGGCTCAGCGGCCCTTGTTTCAAAAGAGTACCTTGATGAACAAAGAATCGAGGACAGGCATTTGAATCATTTAAAGCTTCTTCTTGATAGAAGACAAATAGTTGTCACCGCATTCAATTACTCACCCCCTACCTATGTATCAACTAGAGACAGAATTGTTATACTTGCAAGGCCAATCTCAGAAGGACTTTGTCTCCTTTTTGAGGAAGAAAGAAGGATGAAAAAAACGAGTAGTCTAGATCGACCTATCATATCCCAATTTCGGTTACTCCAATTAACTCACCCTACGCTCCTACCCAAAATATAATATCTCCATTTTTTTACTTCTAAAGCAATGGCCATGAGCTCACTCTCATAAATTAGTTTTTGGTGTGCCTCCCCAAAAGAACCTATGGGTCTCTAGCCTTTAAAAAATTGAGCCCACAGTCTTAGGCTGCAAGCATCCATCTCAATAAGTTATAAATACAAACACTTGTATTTATTGGAGAAATACTGCCATTTGGCAATTTAACTACCATGCAGTTGGCACTTCATTAGTGCTCCTAGAAAATGAAATAATGCGGCTTCTGAATCTTCCTCCGTCTCTTCTTTTACCTCTTCTTCTCCTTTCATGAGTGAAGGTGATAAGCCTACACCTCACATCACCATAACTGATAACATATGTTCATGGAGAATAAAATGTGCAAATGGAGAGAACCTAATTGAACGTGCTCACTTAAGTTATCACTCAAGTGATGGGCCTACACCTCACATCACCTCTCACCACATACACAATCATTTGAGTGTCTTGAAAACACTACACGAGAGTTGTAATACAATGAATAGAATTCAATGAAGCTGTCATTTTTGGATTTTGATTTTATCTCAATGTGCATTGTGTCTAAAGAAGTTCGAGGATATGGACAATTTGTTTTTACGCTCTTACAGCAAGAAAATGTGGAACTTTTTGTAGCAAATCTTTGCTGATCTCTTGGGTTTTTCATCATTCTTCAACAGAGAATGTGAAGCAATTTTTAGTGGAATCTTGTTCAAAGAATAGTAAAGATGCTTTGGGTTAATGCTTTAGGAATTTTTTAATTAATATCTGGTTGATAAGAAATCATAGGTAGTCTGATGAGGTTTCTAGGGATTGATTGGAGGTGGTAGAATGCTAAAAAAAAATCTTTAATTGTGGGTTTCTTTAGAAAGAGAGTTACGTTGTTATTCTTTTTTCTACAATAAATTCAAGATAGGTAAGTTTTTCCTAAAGGATTTGGGTTTGGGTTGAGAGACATGTATTTGGTGAGAGTTTTTGCAGAAACTGCTATGATGTAATCTCTTCTTGCATATTGTGTGATGGGTATTTTTAATCTATTTGTAACTTCTCAGTAGATCATGAAAAGTTGGTTTCATATGGAACTTCATCACATGATAAATATCATCATTTATTAGCGTGCTCTCAGTTAAATACCTTTGTAAGTTCAAGTTATTGTATTGAAATTTTGGAGTTCCATGAACCAAAAACTAAGTAGTATACAAGTAGACGAGTCAACTTCATCACTTCCTGATTCCTCTATGAGATACATTAGACAAAGCACTCTCTTGAGCCATCTGAGGGAGGAATTCGTAGAGATTTCCTATTCAGCAACAAGAATAAGCATTGTGATCATAGATTAAATAATGGGAAAGGCTGTGTGACAACTAGAATAAATGATAATCATCCTTTGTCCCCTGAAAAATAGATCCTCGTAAATCATAACATTTGAGCATCATTTGCAGTTAGGATGACCCTCTTTCCATGAAATATCCTAATTTTAAAAATGGAAGAATAGGACAATATGTTAAACTTGTAGAGTTCATTTATTATTTTCTTTTACAATCCTAATTCCTAAAAATCTAACAAAACTTCTTACCGCCCAACCTTACAAAATCTACTACTACTAAAACTTTAGAAATTGGTGTAAGTGAACAACTATGCAGCTTAACAGTTTTAACACATAAACTCTCATACTATGCATTTCCAAGAGAATTCTGGGAGTTCTTGTTTTACATGTAAGGAAAGCAGACCATAAGAAATGATGAATGGACCTCTCTCCAGTAGTAAATTGAGTCGGTTCATTTCATAGTGCACAAGTGAATACAAAGGGCCCCATCATAGTTCCTTAAAGTCTTTTGAATAAAATTTATGAAATACATATACCCGATTGTTTCTATTAAACCACTTCACCAATTTAGATTTAGAAGTCTTTAGAAGAAGGATTCATGGTATACCCAATTCTTTTCGTTCGACCACTTTACCAATCAGTGTTTTCAAGGCGCAAGGCGCACCTCAAGGCGACAAGCTCTTTGATCGTCTTAGGCGATAAAAAAATGAGGCCTGAATGAAGCGAGGCACAATATATATATATATCTATATATATAAGTTTTTATTTTATTTATTTTGTTAAATTGTATTTTAATTTTGCACAATTAAAAACTGAAAACAGAATTATAAAAAGATATATTAAAATAGATCTTTTTTTTCTCTTTCCATTTTTCCTCTTTCCAGGGGCTTCTTCTTCTCCTTCTCCTTCTCCTTCTCCTTCTTCTTACTTCTTCTTACTTCTTCTTAGTCAAACAACAGTTTTTTCTCAAGTTTTTTTCTCTTTCCGTGGGCTTCAAATTTAAAAAAAAAAAAAAGAAAAGAAAAGAGTGAACTTCAACGAGGCACTCGCCTTGCGTCATGCGATGGCGACGCAAGGCAGGGCTGAGGCGCACCAAGGCGAGCGCCTGATTGAAGGCGGTCGCCCGGTGCTTCTTCGAGGTGCAATCCGCCCAGGTCGCGTCGCCTCTTGCCCGAGGCGCACGCCTAGCCTCGCCTCAAAAACACTGTTACCAATTTAATACTGTTTTAACCAATTATGAGCTTCCACTTTCAGAGCCCAACCTTGGGAAAAACCGGTTTACTTGGTAAGGACCCAAGCACCCAAGTTTGGGAATTGTTTCATTCCTCCGACTTAGGCGCCTCTAAGTTGTACTTGATTATATCCACATTCTACTGAAGGAATATAGTAGGTGAACTTGCTACAGAGTGCACAATCGATTATGTTTTTAAAGTATTACTAATAGAAAAGATCAATAGTTCGGCTGTTCAGAAAAAAACAAAAAAGAGGCCAATAGTTCAGGAAAGAACGTGCAGTGCAGCTCGTTCAAGTGATTAAAACTGACTGAATCTAAGAGAGGAGAAAAGAATCCCAGTTTTCAACGAAGAGAACATTTCACCATTACAATTGATTCAATATCCTATATCCCCAAAACTTGCTACATATAAGTAGTAATTGAATTTAATAAACGCCTTCATCCATAAGTTTAAGCGTTCAAACATATCCTAACCATTCTAATAGGTCAAATCATGACGTAGCATCAGCTCACAGAGATAAAAGCTCTAAAAAAACAAAAAGAGAAAGAAACAAAAAGGCCATAAAATTTTGAACGATTGAACCCAGATCATGAGAAACCGATGCCACGGTAAACATATAAAGGCAATAGAATCAAATAATAACGTTCAAGAAGATCAAAGAGAGAGAAAACGAACCTAACTGAAGATTGACGTCATACATTGGCAGTTTTGGGAATGAGAGGGATACCCTGCCTCAACTTAGCCTCCTCCTCACGGATCTTCTGCATCTGAAGCATCCTCTCCATTACGAGTTCATATTCACACTTCTCGTAGGAATGGCGCTCGTTTTCGCATTTCCATGGGAGGTAGAACTCGGATTGGCGGCACTTATTGAGAGGGATCAACAAGTGGGCGCACTGGTCTCTGTAAGGAATCGGAACCCTAGCCTCAACCATCTCAGCCTGCGTCGCTATCATCTTCTTCGAGGAGCCCTGGAGTTCCATACTGATCTGCTCTCTTCGGGTGTCCTCTCCGATTCGCGCGTTTGACTGTGAATCAATGGCCGTCTTGCAAATTGGAAGTGGAACTGAAGCACTATGCTGAAAAGACTATGCGCCACGGAACAAATGGGTTCTGATCTTCGAATATGGGCTGGACTTAAAAGAGTTGTTATATTCTTTCTTTTGGAAAATTGTAATGGTTGGATGATAAAAGAATTTGCAAATCTAGCCACAAAAAAAAATAAAAAAAAAATTAATTAAAAGAAGGAATAATTATTGAGCTTAATGACATTTTTGTAATTAAGTCAAATGGGTTAGGGTTAAGGTTCTAAAGTGCATCTTAGATAAGGATAAGTTAGGCCCTAGCCCTCTTCACTTTTATTTCTCAAAAGACAGAAAAAGTAAAAAAAAAAAAGAAAAAGTCCATTTTTTTCTCTCCTCTCCCATTAACGTTCCCTTCCCCTCTCCCTCTCGATTTTTTCTCTCCTTTCACCACACTGTCCAGCAACATCGACTCCCGAACACAGCGGTCCAGATCTGGTTGGTGTGCTCGAGATCGCCGGTAAAAAGTTCTGTAAGTGTTCTCGTGTCTTGGAGTCTTTTCTCACCGTTTTCTTGGCAAATCAAGTGATTTTTCTCAACTTCTGGTAGTGGGCAGCTAAGATCAGGGGGGAACCTCAATTCTGGAATGTAAGAACGTTGGATGTACGTTTTTTCAGGTTTTTGTTCGGTATCGTATTAATCCCGTTTTTCCTCCTTTTTCGGCCAAAAAGTTCATTTTTGAGTGCAACGAAAGGTGGAAAAGGACCCTGGAACCAGATCAACACATTGGTGAAAATGGAACGTCAATCGGAGCTACGGAGAGCCCTCACGCACCTGACGAACAGCTGACACGTGAGTCATATGCGCCAACTTTGGGCGGCGCGTGTGGGCTCGTGTGAGCTCCATTTGGAGCGTGTTTGGTGGCATTGGAACCGTAGTGACTTGAAGTTTCAGGATCCGGGGCACGTGTATCAAAATTTGGTGGCGTGTGGCAGCTACGGCGGCGGTGTGGTAGGGCGTGGAGGCCCTTGCGGCGGCGAGTGGGCTAATTTTTCCTAAATAGTAAGCTCCCTTTAATGTTTTGTCCCTGTATGTAGCATCAAAATGCGTCAAAAGGTAGTTTTAAGATAAGTTTCTAAGTGAATTTCATGTTTGACCTTAGGTTGACCAAGCGTG
>JAOANK020000009.1:1747170-1758153 GCA_026257165.2 Telfairia occidentalis
GTAAAGACATTTTCAAACATAAACGGGACGGATTGTTTAGACTGAGTTTTTTTTTTTTTTTTTTTGAAAAGGTTTAGAATGAGTTTTGAAATAATGAAGAGTGCCTTTAGCCAATAAAAAAATGTTTTTCAAATTTTGCACAGTATTTGGTTAGATAATCAAAAGTAATCTAAAAACCTTTAAAAAAAAAAGCTTTAAAGTGTTTTTAGAGGATGATACTAATTTTTGCAAAATTACTTATAGACGAAGAGCTTTTCCAAAATTCACTATATTTGTGTTTTGCTCTAAAAGTATTTTACAGTGCTTTTAATTGCTGTTGAAATTTTTAAAAGCACTTTTGATCATAACCTGACGATTCAAAATTTTGAAAACATTATTTTTTTAAGTTGATTTCAGAATTGTTGTAATTAATAAAAAGAACATATTTTTCACTTCATCTTCCATAAAATCATTCCAAACGCTAGTTAAATAAATACTTAAATATTTGTGTAGAGAAAGCATTTGATGTGTACTTTAAAACCGCTTATTTAAAAAGTGTTTCACTTCAAAACATTATTGTAAGGTGTCATTTGTTTTCGAGAATCTAGATTCCTAGCACCTGTAAATGTCCAAAATTTTAGATGCCTATAATTATAGATGTTTGTCATCTTTAGATAGCATGTTTATTTTGTATGCCAAGTAGTTTTCAATATATCCCATAATAATTTCAAAAAACATTCTAGTGAAGTTGTGAAAAACAATATATACTCAAATTTAAATTGACTTTGAGAACTTCATGTCATTTGGTCAAATGAGCCATTAATCATAATCAGAAATCGTTGCTCATCTTGTCAACCCTATAAAACTGATATTAAAATTAACTCTCAAACCCAAACTTCTTGTTTCTAGATTGAGGGAATGACAACCCACTCATAATTATGCCTAAACATACCATTTTCACTAGTTATTTGTGTCTTTTTAATAACTTAAAAATAATGATGATGATGATTGTGTTACATGATAAAGAATGTAGCGTAATAACTTTAGTACATTTCACATTCTTAGAGAGAACAGACCATCATCAATTCGAAAATAGTTCAATTGATAAAATATTTACTACTATCGTAAAAGTCGATAGTTCTATCTCCAACCTCACAATTATTGAACCAAAAAAAAAAAAAAAAAAAGACCCTCCACACATTTTTAAGCGTAAGCCTCATGACTTTTACTTTTGGTTTCACTCAAAAGACCTCGTACCAATGAAGATATTGTCACTCATTTATATACTCATAATTTTTTCCTTTTGCTTAGCCAACATGAGACTTTGGTTGCACCCAAACACACATGAACATATTTAATATAAACTCGATCTCTATTTTTTCAATAAAATTCATATAAATATAAAAAAGATGAGTTTTAGTTGGAATTTTCTTATACATATTCATTTAATCATATAACTTATCCCATAACAGAATCAACAAATTCATAAGATAACCCTAAGTTAAATATTACTTATTCAAATTATATTTTATAATACATGCACTCGGAAAGTTGGGGACTACTCAAACTACTCCATCAAAACTCAACTAAACCCTGCTTCCCTACAGATATCATAATTAAACTAACATCTACTTTCATTAAATAATAATAATAAAATAAAATAAACAGCCTCATTAACAAAGATTAATTTGATGTACAGAGTTCATTGAGATTCTAATTATTCCATAATCGTTAGTTTTGAAACTTAAAAAAAAAAAAAAAAAAAAACATTACAACGAAATTACATAAAAATAAAATAATCTTACAAAAATTAATTTAATTTAAAGAATTTATCAAAGATTCAAAGTCTTCCACATTCATTACATTACTGTAGAAGGATATTTTTTAATCAAAATTTAAAAAGAAAGGAAGAAAAACGATACCATTCAAAAGAGAGGAAAAATGAAATTGAACTAATGTTTTGTTGACATATTTTCATATTCCTAAGAACCAAAATGTAGAGATGAAATAACAGTAATTAAGAGATGGATTGACTTTGCAAATGTCTATCATCAGTCTATGAAACTATAAGGAGAGGAGATTTTAGCCTAGCCTAGCTAGATAGACTAAAAATTAATTATAAAAAGCCCATTGGTCGCCCAGAAAAGATGAAATTAATACAGCTTAGTTGAAAGTGAAAAAAAAAAAAAAAGGAAAAAAAGAAAAGAAAAGAAAAAGTCTATCTATCTGGTTGTCCTTCCTCTCATGGTAAAATTACAGGAAAAAAAAACTACCTGATATTTTTGGATCACTGATTGAAGTTGGCTGGCACGGATATGTTTGTTGCATTTGAAAAATCTGAAAAAAAACAAAGAAAAAGGTAACCATATGTATAAATAACACATAATTAAATGGCATATTTAATGAAATAATATAATCGATTTTTTTTATTATAATAGAGCATGTATAGTCCAAATATAGTCTAAATTAAGATAAATTATAGATATATCTC
This sequence comes from Telfairia occidentalis, assembly GCA_026257165.2. Classification (NCBI taxonomy): domain Eukaryota; kingdom Viridiplantae; phylum Streptophyta; class Magnoliopsida; order Cucurbitales; family Cucurbitaceae; genus Telfairia; species Telfairia occidentalis. The sequence continues at coordinate 1,749,641 of JAOANK020000009.1, forward strand.
TGACATTCACAATAATAAAAATTAATTATCTTACCTTACCTACTCATTAATAACTTAACGAATCCTTCAAATATTTTAATTCAAATTTAACAATAATTTTAATTTTCTGTTTTCTATTTTGCTAATATTTTTTTATAGAAAATTTTACTCCCTCACTTAAAATTAATATGGCGCTTTTCTTTTTATGTTTTTCAAATAAAGCATAAATTTTTATTTTTATCTTTATGTGTTTTAGATTATATTTAGCATTAACTTTGATTTAGATTATTTTATTTTTTAAAATTATAAATTTTTTACTATATTTGAAAATACATATTTATTTTATGATATTTATGTAAATCCTTTTAATTCTATTTATCACAGGAAGTTCCAAATTATTAACCAAAATATTAGATAGAAGAAAGAAATTAGACTAAAAATTCAAACTAATTTTCAAAAAATAAAAAAGGCACAGAAATTGAAAGTAAATGAACTTAATTTTGTATAAAAATAGGCAAAAAAAAAAAAAAAGATGGTATCATGTAAATGAGCAATAATAAAAGTATGAATTTAGAATAGTAAGATGTGAATATTTAAAGAAAACATGGGAAAAAATGGAACTCGTGACTCTGCCAGCCAAGTCTTCTGTAGTATAAAGACGTAACGACATAAAGAGAACAAAAGCGACAACGCAAGAAACAAAAAACCCTAAATGTACTGCATGCCCTTCACTGTCGTCATGCATCACACAACGTGCCAGACGGAATAAAAACCCTTTTCTTGTATTCAATTTTTTTTATTTTTTCTCCATTTTCAAAAATCCAAATCCAAATCTAAATCCAAATCCCCACGACTGCAAGCAAGGCAGTAACAGTAAAAAGCATTTTTAAGACACAATTACCAATGCCCGTCCACGTTACTTTGACAGACATTTTAAAAATTAGTCCCTAATTCAAAAATAAATTCACGTACGTACCTGTTTCTGTCTGTACTTTTTCTTCTTCTTCTTCACTGGTAGTTTCCATTTCCACCACCAAACGCTTGGCTTGACGGCGCAGAATTGCTCTCACTTGGGTCCAAAACGATCCCTTGCGGCGGTTGTTTATGATCTCTCTGCGAAAAACCCCCACCCCCACCGCCACCTCCGCCGCTGCTCATACTTCTTACAATCTGTCCAACGCCTAGAAAATCTCTTGTTAACCTATCTGTCCCTCCCATGCTCACTGTGCTCAGATTCTGTTGCAATTTCGGATCCTCCAAGGTTTCCATGTTGGCTCTGCTCGCGCCGTCGAATCCCCCGAACGAGCTCATCCCCGCTCCAAATAGGCCACTGGCCGAGCCCCCGGTGGCGAATGAGTTCATCAGGTCTTGTAGATTGCTCTCGTTTTCGCCAAATACTCCGCCGTAGCTCGGCGGGAAAAGCGTCCTATCAGACGGTTTCCCGCCCGAGGACGAGGAGCTCCCGAATGTTCTTAGCAATGTCGCCGTTGTGTTGCTGCTCGACGTGGTTGAGCCCAATTGAGCTGCCTTCTGAAGAAGTGCCGTTGCTGACATGTGTGCCATAGCCCCACCGCCACCTCCGCCACCGCCAACAACCGTGGCATTGCTGTAGAGAGATGGTACTGCACCTGAATTGATTTGATCACCCATTATGTTAACAGCGAAAATATTAGATGCACCAGCTTCATTATTGCTATTGTTTGGGCCACTGAATTGATTTAGTAAAGAGGATTGAAGATTGTTGTTGTTGCTGGTGTTGGCGTTGGAGTTGGTATTATTAGTGTTGTTGTTCATATTGGTATTACCATCACCAGTGGGATTTGAAATGAAGCCCAAATTGAAGAGATTTGTGGCAGGGTTGTTGTTGTTGTTACTATTTGTATGGCTTTGGATCTCAGGGAATTGCATTAGCCCATGAAAGGCCTTGTTTCCAAACAACCCTTGTTGGGATTGGCTTTGTTGATCTTCATGAAAGCTATTTTGGTTAGTTTGATCGGTCAAGAAGAATGCAGCTGCCGCTGCTGATGGCATGGCCTGTTGTGGTGGGGGTCGGAATGACGAGGTGATAGAGGGAGGAAGGAGATGATTGAATTGACCGGTACGTCCTCCGCCCAGACGGAGGACGTCGTGGGGTGATTGGGTGATATTGGGATGGTCTTGAAGAGAAGAAATTTGAGGGACTTGTGATAAAGTCAATCCCACATTGCTATTGCTTCCATATAAATGGCTTCCAATGGCTGACCCTAAATTTGGAGGGTGTCTTGCACTTTCTTGAGCCAAGGCATCACAAAAGGCTCTGTGGGTGATGAAACTGTCCCTTCTGAAAAAACAACAAAGAAAAAAAAGGGGTAAAAATGTTTAGTAGATTTTCTGATGATCAGGCTCTCGATTGCTTATAAATTGGAAAAGAATAAAAAGACTTGATGAAGATTTTGAAAAGACAACTTTTGAAACAGCTGCTAGTGTAGCGTATATTCCAAATGGTAATAGATTTTCGGGAAGAAAGAAATGAGCACAAAATTTTACCAACTATATACCAAAGATAATGTTGATGTCATTTTATTACATTCTACGAAAAAATTCAAACTTTCGTGGGTCCATTTGCAAGGGTTCACGGATTTTAAAGCAAGGCATGCATCTTATATATGCACACATGAAATAACTGAACGAAAAAATAATAGTTACAACAGTCACAAATCCAAATTAAACCATATAAATCAAATTACTATTTTCACACAAGAATAATAATTTCCTTTCACATTCATAAAATCCAATCATGCCCTAAAACCCCGATGTAACGAGCAATTTTGATCATAAAAGTTAATTAGTAATAATGCGGGAGCATTAAGGACAAAAATTTCAGAGGTTTGAGTACCAGAAAAAGAAAAAATGAGTGATAATGCAGCTTAATAGAAAGTTGAAAAATTAAGAGAGAGTAGTAGATTTGGTGCAGAAGTAAAGTTGTAGAAATGGGAAGTAGGGAATCATAAAAGGGAGTTTAATTTTGGTGAGAGAATATGACTAAAGAATCAAGGAATTGAAAAGGAGAGAAATGAATACACAGACGAAAGGAAAATCCAAAAAGAAAAGAAAGAAAGAAAAAAAAAGGGAGTATTAGCCCATTATGAAGAACTGAGTGTTCAATAAATGCATAAAGAGAGAATGTATCCAACATCATGAAAAGTGATGAATCGAGGAAACCCATGTAAGGGACGGGACGGGACTTATCTCAATTAATAGTTAAAAAGAAAAAAGAAAAAAAATACTCATTTATAATAATAATAATAATATATATATATAGAAAAAAAAACATCACATTCCTGAAATTAATGTCTGTGGTCTCAATTCCTGAGAGTGTCTCTGCTCTTCTTCTGTATGAAAGAAAGAAAGAGAGAGAAAGAAAGAAAGACTAAAACTAAAACTGAAAGGATGGGTCCTTGAGGGCATGATGAAAAGGAATAGCTGCAAACGCACAGTGTGCATTTACAAGTAGCCAACTCAGAAGAGAACAAAGCTGGTAATATAACAACATCAGACCCCCAATCCCGCATCGGAATATAGCCAACACGTGAAAACTGGCCCTCTTCCCAAGAACAAGTAACAGGCAACAAAAAAAAAAAAACAAAAAAACAAAAAAACTGATATTAATTTGAAATGAAAAACTGAAAATGAAGTATTTAATTGTTGTTAATTACCTGGAGAAGAGAGTGCCACAATCGCAACGGTACTCTCTGGTGCCGCAGGTTTTGGAGTGGGCTTTCCAGTCGGACTGGACGGCGTAGCGCTTGGAGCATTTATCGCACTTCCACTTCTTCTCGCCGTGCTTTCTGGAGTAGTGCTTTTTTATACCAGTGAGGTCGCCGAGAGCCCTGGATGGGTCGTGGTGTACGCATGTGGGCTCTGGACATAAATAAACCTTCCGCTTAGGCTCTTTTGTGCTCTTTTGCTTTAGCTTCCAAGGCAAATTGTGTCCTCTTCTGTGAAGCTGAAGATTTTGCTCCCTTTGAAACCCTTTGTTGCACACCTCGCATATGAACCTGTTCGTCGCCATTAGCGTCTTTGGGCTCAACGCTATCACCTCCGCATCTGGATCTGATCCATTAGTACCCAAACACAAAAACCATTTCAATTTCTTCCTCAAAATTTAGGGTTTCAGGTTCAATAATCTAATCAATTAATTAACCAATTCGGATACTTGCTTGGGGTTCCTGGTTGGTTCCTCTTTTTCTTCTGAGGTGGGGCCGTCGAAGAATTTGAGGGAGCTCCTGAGGAATGCTGTTGTTGTTGCTGCTGCTGTTGTTCTCGAACTCCGAAAAGTGGTACTGATGAAGAAGATGCAGCCATCTTCTTCTATTGCAGACAAGTATATATAACGTAATTTCAATTCAGGACTTCTTCTTCTTCTTCTTCTTCTTCTTCTTCTTCTTCTTCTTCTTCTTCTTCTTCTTCTTCTTCTTCTTCCTCCTCTGAATTTAGCTGGCGTCTTCTTTGCCACGGAGCGGGAGAAGGAATCTGAATTCTTTCTACGAACATGCAAGTTAAAACAGAGGTGATTTAATTTGCTTCAATCAATAATCCTAAATCCGAGAGCCAAAATCAAGAAAAGAAGAATAGGAAGGGGGAGGGGGGAGATTTGCGGTTGAAAAAGAGGGAGAAATAATAATAAAAAAACGTAATAGATTAAGCTATGTGAGAATCAAAACTTGGGATTGAGATTGGGATTAGGATGGGGATGGGGATGGATTTTGTTGAGGAGAAAGAATCAACTCCATCTTTGAACCCATTACAAGATGCTTTTTAGTTTTCCTACTCTCTCTCTCTCTCTCTCTCTCTCTCTCCCTCTCTCTCTCAACTTCTATAGTTCTTGACCCCTCTTTTCTTTTTTCCAACTGAGAGAGAAAATAAGAAAATAAGAAAAAAAATCCTTCCGAGTAAGTGATGCTACTCTCTGCGCTTCTTCTTTGATTTGGTGTCATGCAGATACACAAGCACATATACAAAAGAAAAAAAATCAAAAAACCACTTCTATTATCTCTCTTTCTTTTTCTTTTTTTTTTTTGAATTATTTCCTCATTTTTATTCTCTACTGCTTCAGATTTAACTCAAAAATTTTGCCTGCCATCAATAAAAGTACAAACTGGAAATTAATTGAAGGGAGAGAGAGAAAGAGAGAGGGTAAGGCCTACAGGTCGGTGGACCCAATCCAGAGCCGCAAAACGACATAGTATGGTGCGTGAGGGCAGCATGAAAACCTCTCTCTTATTTCTCTCTCTCATATTTCGTATCTTGTTACTCACTTCCAGACAACCTTTCTTCGTCACCCTGCCTTAGTGGGCCTTACTGCTCAAGAGGGAAATTTTCAAAAATTATCAAAAAAGAAAAAAAAAAAAAACTCTTTTCAAGAGAGATCAGGAAAAAGGAAATGAAAAGTCGAGAGAGAAGAGGGAAATAGTTTCAAGTATTGGAAAAACACCTGAACCAAGAAGCTTAATTAAACCCACACACACACAAAAAGAAATTATATAAAAATAAAATTCTACTGTTTCATCCTAAAACCAATTCTTCTAGGGCTTCCTCTGCTTACGGGATCTGTAAAATGAACCCAAAAGATGCTTTTCTAATTAACACCCTCTTTGGCTGCCTCGTTTACATTATATGCCGCCGGTCACATCATACTCTAAGGGTGTTTTTGTCATTTCCTTCTTAGTAGTCGGATCAAATTTGTAAACCTAACCAAACCCCTAGCCCGTATTACAATCAAAATTTCCTCCAATAAATATTTCTCCATTATTAAATCACGGGAGCATATTTTGTAACATTTTCTTTTTACTCATTTTCGTAAATGTTTTTCTTATTTCCACAAATTCCATGTTTGTTTAAATTTATACCAACAATTTCTCTTCAGTGTTTGGCCTTTCATTTTTTTTTCATTAAAATATAAATAATTGAAGATAAAGGAATCTCCAATTCGTCTTTTTCTTTTATGTCGTATAGTTTTTTTTACTTGGATTAATATTTAATAACATAAATGAAATACTAAATATATTTATGCGCTGATTGCACAAATGTCTCTTTTTTCGTATTAGGCTTCTTGAAACTGTCCTACTATTTTAATCATTATGTAATCAAATATTGAATTAATTTGCTCAATATTAAATATTATTTAGATATCAATAATATTAGGAGACATGACATTTTCTTTCAATAATTAGGTCACATTTTTTATTTCTCGAATTTGTTTTCTAAAAAATCTTGTAATAAAGAAAACTTTTTCTGTATTGAAATATTTGTTATATTATATACAATTAACTTACTGACTTGTATAATTAAATAACTAATAATTTTGTCAATCGGAACATAGTTCAGTGGATAAAGGCATGTACTACCATTGTTGATTCGATCTCTCATCCCCACAAATGTTGAACTAAAAAATAATTAATAATTTTATTCCGATAACTTAATAAAAAAAATCCTAGAGTTAATAAAAATTAGAGATTTGAAGTACAAAAAGAAAAATATTTGAAGATGGCAAAAAGGAAAGGGGCCCTTGCAAATTGTGCAAAAACGAGCAAACCACTTTTATGTTTTGCAAATATAGCCAAAAGTTTAGAATATCCTTAAAAGACAATTCTTTTATAAGACTTGTGATTTTATATTAGGTATATCAGTAATATCAGTGATATACCATTGATATACTACTGATATATACGATATAAAGTATATCGTTGATATACTATTATTTTTTATTATTTATAATAAGGAGTATATCAACGATATATTTAGTTTTATATCATTAATATGACATACCACTGATACACCTGATATTCTCGATTTACTATTTTTCTAGATATATATAATAAAAGTACATCAATGATATAGTTAGTATTAGATATATCACTAATTTATTATTCTATAGGCAGTCTTTAATCAATTTTTTCCACTTAGTTTTTCAGTAATCTCCATTGTGCCTACAAAGTTAATAGGTTTTTTTTCATAAGTTACTTCTAAATTTTTATTAAATAATCGACAAAGAAAATAAACGAGAAAGTAAATAAGAAAAAGAATGTGAAAAAAAAAAATTTCTAATATAAATAAAGAGAACAATAATTTGAAAATGTTGACTTAACTTGAGAAAATTAAAGAAGTAAAATAAATAAAAAAAATCTTACATGATTTAGTATACTATCAATATACTTCATATTTTTTTGGAAAGGCCAAAAGACGGCCAAGCAGCTTCATTGTCGATATACTTCATATTAAGTATATCTTTAATTTAGTATACCACTGATATAGTTCATATAGGTATATTAACGATATACGTATATTATAGATATACTTCATATTTGATATATCACTGATATACCTATATCATTGATATATGAAGAAGGTAAAATTAGAATAACAAAAAAATGGGAATTCAATTTTAAAAGATTTTGCTAAATTTGCAAATCTTAAAATTAGTTATTATATTTACAAATATAGCAAAAACTTTTGCTACCTATTACAAATATCCAAAATAAAATGTGGAATTTGTTTTCTAGAAAATAATTACAAAAAAAGAAGAAAAATTAAACCTACAACTCATCATGAACATTATTAATGCCTAATTATATATGAAAGGCAAGTTAATTAATGCAAGTAACCCAACGTAATTATAAACCCATGTAAGACAATAGGAGAAACTACTAACAAATTACGGATTTCTTTTTAGTATAAGTAGTCTTATAAAGTGCTCTTAGAAAAAAAAAAAAAAATTATTGCATCACATTTCAAATTTATTTGATTATGGTAAATATATCTATTTATACTAAATAATTAAAAAAAAATTGTAAGAATTAAATTAAATCTGAACATTAAATAAACTTTTAGAATAAAAATAATAATACAATCAATTATAAAATATATTTTCTTTCAATAATAAAATAACTTTAAAACATCTATATGAATGGTTTTTTTTAAGAGACATCAAGAGTTGGTACTTATGTTTAATATTGCTCTTAATTTCTTGAATAATGCTCATCTTTTATTTTAATATAATTGTTATGAGAGAATATCTGACCAAGCATGTGGCAACACCAAGAAACGTCCACGTGTCCACATATGGTGAATGTTGTCGTCATCATTGGGCACATCGAAAGTGTCCGCAGCAAAGGCACGATAACCAACAAGCCCACTTCACCACGGACCTGAGATCATGCCAAAGGTCACACCACGCCTGCCTATTCCGCTAGATAAAGTGCACTCAGAAGCGGCAACTTTATCATCCATGATCTTCGTGCATGATCCATGCTGGATGAGGTGCAACTGCCTCCAACATGCTCTCTATAAATAACGATTGAATGCCCTAATCGTACGAACACCCTATGAATTAACTAAATTCCAGATTCACATCATTGACTTGAGCGTCGAAGTGCGGTTCGCAAAGCCCCACACTAGAGCTACTCTCACTTTTTCAAGTTATATTGCTCATGTCATTCTTCAGAAGTTTTGTGTTGAACAATAATGTTGTATGATTGTTAGACAACACTACTCTG
>JAOANK020000009.1:1763530-1776546 GCA_026257165.2 Telfairia occidentalis
TAAGTTTTAGTTTATTCTAAAATTAAATTAAATAAAAAAATATTGCATGCATGGGCATATCATAATAGCCTTGTTTTCTTAAAAAAAAAAAAAAAAAAAAAAAGAATAAATTGTCAATTCGAGCATAGCTCAGTAGATAAAAACATGTATTACAATCGCAAAGGTTGATGGTCCGATCTCCATCCCCACAAATGTTGAATCTAAAAAAAAATAATAACAAAAGAAATGAATTATGACACATGAAGTATTGGTTGTAAAATATTGCTTCCATATTAATGCTCTAGCTCGGTTGTAGATTTAAACTTATTGAAATTTAGGAATACGTGAGAAATTGAGAGGAATACAAAGTTCTGTTGTTACATTTGTAAATGAGAGTAGGTTATGTTTTAATATATATATATATATATATATATATATTCCTTTATCTAAGTTGATATTTCTATATATCTATCTATAAAAACAGCCTCTATAAGGTGTCCAATAGTCAGATCCTGTGTTCTCCCTATACACTTGGGGCGTACACGAAATTGGAACTAAACAAAGCCCTCTGCTCCTTAGGTCTATCTTTCCATCCACTTTCGAGTCTTTTCTCTCCAAGCTTTGCCATGGATCCTGAAATACCAACCATAACAAGTTTATTATTTTTATTCAAATTTCATAGGAACTGAGATTATAAATATAGCTTAATACTAATGCATTTATTACTATACTTATTACAGTTAGTTTAGTAGTTTCTCTCTTTATTTTGTTGTAGTCTTAAATCTTGCCTCTTCATTTGTAACAAATTAAAATATTGTAATTACAAAACAAGAAAAAATGTAATGAGTACCTTGTAGGAATTCGTCTTCATGTACGGATTGCTCAGCAGCTACAAGAAGAAAGAGAAAATATCATAAACATTTCATCAAATTATCAAAATAATAATAATAATAATAATAATAATAATAATAATAAATAAATAAATAAATAAGAAAATTTTTTCGAGATTAATGCGTATTGATTCATTTTGTTTTTCTTCCTCAACAAAGTCAAAAGCAGGTCAATTTGCTGATGTTCCTATACGCTTATGAGTTCGACGTCGACCCAAAAGATAAATTTTACATTGCCAATTATATTGTAAAAAAAACAGATGAATTATAAAATATATCAGCAAAATATCACTAATATCACATTAATATTAATAATAAGAAATTTTAACTTTTTTCAATAGGGTGAAATCTTTATTTGTTGATTTAATTTTTTTTTATGAGTTTATTGATTTTTATGATTTTTCTGCCAATATTTGTCTAACATTGACATTTTACTAATATTTTCAAGGACATCAACCTTTAAAATATTTGCTAAGAGAGTAGAAATAGGAACATTTGGTTTTAATTTATCTTCAACAAAGTTGCACTTGCACGTAGTAGTAGACAAAATTTTTTTAAAAAAATAGATTTTAGATTAAGTGAATTTTACTAGTCAGATCCTATATTGGTTCTTATTCTTTTAATGTATAGTTTTAAAGAGAATAAAAATTTTATTTCTTTATTTGAGGAATTATTTAAAAAGTGTTTTTTAGGAAGAAATATGTAGAAAGTTGACAGAGAAATTGAAGTTAAGTGTTTACCATTATATTTATGAAATAAATGTCAAAAAAAAAATTATGAAATAAACAATTCAATAAACTAATTTTAAATGCACAAGGAAAGCTTAAACTGTAATTTTAATTTATGTGGCACTTTTAATTAAAAATATCATTTAATGATGTTAATTATTCTATCAAATGGTCATAATAACAATTTTTACATCATACCATGAAAAGTTCACGTAATATTTTGATATATCGTAATATTTTATTAAATAGTTATAGTTTTTAAACGTTGCAATATTTTAATACACCATGGAAACTTCTATCCAAAGCGGTATTATACATTAGATTTCAATTATTATTTTATTCAAAAGTTATAATATCATGGAGTAAATAAATTTATATATTCGAGTACTAACATAAAACCAATAATAAAAGCACATAAACCAAAACTTCAAAAGTGGCACGATACAAAAGCTAGGACTATAATAATAGCCAGAAGAATGAAATATTTTCAAAAGTTAAAAGCAGTGCCGGTTTTTTTTTTTTTTTTTTTTTTTTTTTTGTTTTTTTTTTTTTTTTTTTGTCTTTTAGAAAATAAGAAAAAAAAACATTTTTTTTTTGTTTACTTTAAAAGAAAAAACTGCAATGCAACTTAAATAATATGACAATAACGAGAAATGCGAACCTGGACTTGCTCTTGTAGAAACTTTATGTATCCAATGGTTTCGGTTAGAACCGATGCGGTATCAGTCTGAAATGAAATAATAGACACTGTGATGGTGAAAAGAATTTGAAGGTAAACAAGTTGAAGAAAAAAAAAATGCTTTTATTTTTTTTATTTAACTTTGATTCATTTTGGTATTCTACTTTGAAAATGTATATTTTAGTATTTGTACTTTCAACTTTTGTATATTTTAGTCTCTATACTCTTATAATTACCGTTGTTTTTGTACTTTTAAAACATGATCATTTTGATCTCTGTTTGTAAAATTCAAACACAAATTATCTACACAACATAAACTCTTTAATACAAAGTGAAGACTTCATTTTAAGAAGTTTATCGAGTATATTGTTCAACTAAAAAAAAAGTGTAGTATTGTGTTGAAATTATGGTAGAAAAATAATAAAAAGGAAAACTAATAGACTCAAATAGTCACTTTTTAAAATCACAATGACCAAAATGAATATTTTAAAAGTTTAAGGACTAAAATATAAAAAAGTTGTAAAATATAGGGCTAAAATGAACATTTGGAAAAAAAAAAGGTTTTTTTTTAGGAGGATAAGGGAATTTAAACTCATAACGTCTTGATCAGGAATGCATACTTTAATCAGTATACTTTAATCAGTTAAATTATGCTCGGTCGTTTGCCAAAAAAAACAAAATTAATAATGAAGTTTGAATGCAAAAAAAAAAATACGAAAACTTAATAATAATAATTAACAGAAAATTGAAATGAAGCAAGAAGTCAAAGTATGTGTTTGTCTGTGTTTCACCTTTCCAAATGGCGACACAATTTGCTGAAGGGCCGTTATCCTGTCTCCAATTTTGACCTTTGGTTGCTGCATCTATTAATTATAACAAAATAATTAGGATTCTATAGTTTTCAATTCATAAAATAGTAAAATTTATACATAAAACAATGAAAAAAAATAAGTTAAATTACGAACTTAATCCTAGGTTTCAATTTCAACTTTATGATTTGGACATAGTTTCAGCATATGACCCTATTGTTTTGGAATTTTCAATATGATAATTATGATTTTATCAAATTTTCATAAACATCTCTATGGTTACAAGTCATAACAATATTGCATATATGTTAGGCTAGTAGTTTTTTGTTTAAATTAGAAGTTTAGTCTCTTAACTTTTAAGATGGTGTCCAATATAGATCATTGAACTTTAAAAAGTTTCTAAAAAATTCTTAAATTTTCAATTTTGTAGCTGATAGAACTCTGACATTTCAATTTTGTATTTAATTATAAGTGTATAAATTTTCAAAGATTTTAAATTTGGATACATTAAAAGTTTAAATATCTATTAGTCACACAAAATTGAAAGTCTTATTAAATACTTTTTTAAGTTGATGAATTTATTAGATAGAGTCTTTAAAATTTGGACCAAACTTATAATTCAAGCTTTTTTTTTTTTTATTTGGCTAATTGTGTGCTAATTATATAAACACTAGGCTGATAAAAAATAAGGACAAAATTGTAGATTTTTAGGTGGATAAAAGAAGTCTTGGAATCATTAGTGAAATTGAAGTAACCGAAACATAAAGGTTAAATTGAAATGGTTAAAACCACATAAATAACATTCAAACTATAGGGCACCAATAAATTGAAATAAGATTCAACTATAAAGATCTTTTGTTTTTTTCAATTCAACCGTATGAAGTGAAGATTGAAATATTTGATCTTTATAACCAATGTATAATGTTTTAATAGGTTGAATTATGTTCAAGGTGGTGACAATTATGAAAAACAGATCGATAATTTTAACCTATAAAATATGCATATAGACATATGTATGACCTTAGTACTTTTCTTTGGGGTTAAACAATATGTGTGCATGTGAGGATGATTTTTTTTTTTTTTTGAGTTCCATGCAAGGATGATTGAACTTTATGACATTTTAATCGAAAATATATACTTTAACCAATTAAATTATGTTCAGATTTGTATATATGACCTTAATTAGTGAAGAGTCAAAATTGTGTTGAAATCTTTATGCATAATAATTATTGTTTAGATATACCTTATTCGATAGAGCTGTTGAGTTTTCTTGCTTTGTCTTTTTGGTGGCAGTTTCAGAAGATTCTTCGGATCTTTTCTTCTTCCCTTCGCTCGAAACTCCACTTCCTCGTCCACTAATTCTTGTCTGCAATGTAATTGAGTAAATCCGAAGAATAAAAACTTCCACTCCATATTTGCCTTCTAATTCAATTTCACATTGGAACAAATTAAAAGTCAAATATTAATGTTATAACTTTATTACAATGATATAATTACATTGGTAATAACTCAACAGGTCTACTTCTAGAAGGATTTCCATTTTCAATAGTGAAATATATTTTGAACGAGAAGCAAATGAGAGATTTCACTTGCATAGCATAAATTTAATATATTTTCTGAAATCTTTTGTTCTATTTATGTAAATTATTTTAATAAAAAAAAATTAACCATATATTTCAAAGAAGAAAATGTTTTTAAGTGAAACAATTATTATATAATAATTTGTTCTGAAAAAAGTAGTTAAAGACTTCATCTAAAAATATATTTTTTAATCTAGCCTTAAAATTTCTCAAACTACTACATTTGATTATTGAGAATAATAAAAAGCAGTGTTCAAATTACACTAAAATTTTAGCGAAAGCACTAAAAATAGAAAAAGTTAATACATTTAACTATCTATAAACACTTTAAAAAGACATGTGAAACGCATACAAATTCATATCAGGTGAAGAAATAGGTCGAATCAAGATTTTGGTGCAAAAATATCGTTAAAAAGGTTTAAAATCTAAGTTAAATTTTAAAAAGGAAAAAAAAAACAAAAATTGTGATTTCTAAAGTTTAACCAACTAACAAATGCAATATTAAAAAAAAAAAAAAGGTAAAGATTTAGCACTGTACTTGTGTGGAGTGAAAATGAAAAGTTGAAAATATGGAAGGTGCTTCGTTACCGATGAAGACGTTTGGTGAATGTGCTTGTTAAAAGCGGAAGGATTGGGAGCATGAACATTGATGACCGGTTTAGGCAGTCGCCCATTAAAGGAAATATAATCAGGAAAATTGCAGTTGTCGGCGTTGTCAACTTGTTGCATCCCATAAAACGGATTATGAAATCCATTGTTATTATTATTATTGGTATTGTTATTATTTGCTGCAGCAGTAGCACTGAAGAAGAAGCCGGGTCCGAGATGCGCCGCCTCTGGACTGGGTAGAGCAATAGACCACGTGTTGACAAGGTTGGAAAGCTTCAACAGTCTCTCGTTCTCAACCATTAAGCCGTTATTGTTGAAAGCTGGAACAGTACTCATGTCCCAACTGTTGAGGTTGTTTGTGTCCATTTCCATTTTTTTAAGGTAATCACTACATGATGCCACTGGTTCGAAGATTCCGGTGGTTGATATGTTCTTTGATGAGATTCCCTCTAAAAACTTTTCTCCCATCTCTCCATCGTTGCTTTCCAATTCCACGCCGTTTCCTATGTTCCTGCACAAGTACACACCTTATAAACACATTAATATCTTTTTTCCTTTCTTCTTTTTTTTTCTGTTTTTAATTATTTTGGCTAATTCAGATTATGAAGGCTAATATATCTATATATTTATGTGCATGGTGGGTGACTCTGTAGGCACCTGTCCGCTATCGTAGTGAATTATATTTATATAATTATTATGATGATAAAAAGATTCTTTTCTCCACCAAGCTAGGCTTATACATATACCGGATAATATTATATACTAATCTACCTCGATTTTATTCGTCTATTTCTATTGTATTTAATAGATAATTGAAGATCATTATTGTAGGACTCTACCGGTGGTGGGCGTGTAAGAAATTATTTTTGTACATCATGTATAGGAAAAAACCAAAAAGGAAAAGGAAAGGCTTACAGCAAAACTTGGGTCCAGGGAAGAAGGTGGTTGGACGAGTCAAGGGTGAGTCCGGAGTGATTGCAAACATCTTCGTCACAGGAGGAGTTGGAATTAGGGTTTTGGTGGCTCCATTGGGAATTATAAAAACCCAAACAACCAGAAACAGAAGAACCATGATGATATTGATGATTGTGATTATGACTATCCCACCAGTTGGAGGGTGTCGAGGCCGAGGACGTAGCAACAGAGCTGTCAGTACACTCGTCTGCCATTACAATCGCGCCTTCACCCTGCGCTTACTTCTTTCTTCTTTCTTCCTCTTTGTATGTAGTTTTGTGGGTGTGGGATAGAGGGATTATAGAATATAAGGAAGAAGAAAGAGGGAAATGAGTGTGGTGACGTACGTGTGTATGTGTGTGAGTGTTTGTGTGTGGGTTATTTCAATTATAGAGGGGACAATAAAAAATGCTCATTGAGTTATTCCACTAACTTTCGTGGGGATATTATAATATTAATGCCGACTGGGGGGCCAGCAAACCAGACCCTGCCTTCTCACACTCCCTATTCTTCGTTGGACCATTTTTTAGGGGGTTTTTTTTTTTAATAAAAAACTACACCAATTTTTTTTTAATATTATTTTGATCCCTACACTTTTAATTTTTGTTCATTTTGGTGTTTGTATTTTTAATTTTAGTAAAATTTCATCTCGTACTTACAAAAAGTTTAATTTAGTCATCCTTTGCAAACTTTTCTAACCCAAAATTTTTAGATTATGGAAATCTTATAAAATTATAGCTATAACTAAATAAATTTATTGAGTGTAGTATTGTGATGAAATTGTTATAAATTAAAAAGAAAATAAAGAAACCAAAATCACTAGTTTTAAAGTAAAATGATTTAAATAGACTTTTTAAAAATACAATGATTAAAATATATAAAAATTGAAAATAGAAATACCAAAATAAACATATTAAAAATACATGGTGGCAAAAGAAACAATACTTAGAGTAAACATATTTAAAACCATGTTTTTCTCTCTCTTTCTTTGTTCTTGCGCGTGTAAATGTAAAGCCTTTTTCATGTGGATAAGGACATTGGCACTACGGCTTCATTTTCTAAAGTCGTCGCAAGTAAAATTAAGTGTAGAAAAAACCCCTAATTTTCTTTTCCATGTAGAAAGTTGGAACAACCAGTGAAACTCTATATTCTCTTCCTATGTCATAGTTTTGACTTATGAAAGATTCAGTAAGTCAAGAACTTATGTTATTTTAAAGTGAATTGGAGTTTTGAATTGCATGTATTTTTTGTACGTCCTCGGTTAGACATTTTCTTCCCTGCTCACCTCTCTATCTGTAACTTTTTTTTTTCTAATTTAAATTAGAATATAGGTTTAAAAAAATTGGCCTTGTAGCCAATTTTTATTGGTGGAGAGGAGGAATTGGTGCTTTGCCCTTTTCCCCCACTTTGAATAGTAACTTATGAGAAAACATAGAATTAAAAGGTTAAAAATTTAGCTGACATAGAATGTGGAAACAAACATGCTTGTCAAACATATATATCATTTTAGAAATTAAAAAAAAAACAATGAGTTGCAGATAAAAAAAATAAAAAATCAACTTATGTATTTGAATTTCAGCCATAGTAACTAGTTAGTATGTTTGTGTGCCGACTATTATTATTTATGGAAAATACTGCCCTACTAAGTACACAATTCTTGCTGCCCATTATTAACTCTTTAAGATGTATTTCCGTTTTTTTTTTTTGAAAAAGATTCCTTCCTTTTTCTGTCAAAACCTAGTTGTCGACACCAGAAAATTTCTGTTGTTGAGTCAGCAGAAAATATGGTAATTTTTTACTCATTTTGATTTTTTTAAAATGTTATAATTCAAATATGGAATGTGAAGATTTGAAGCTACAATTTTGAAGGTTAGATTACTTGTGTTTTAACTGTATTAAAATCATATTCAAGTTGGTCACATGAAGTTTCACATGGTAGAAAGAAAAAAAAGGCTTTTTTTGGTAGCATTCTCGTCTTTGTTTATAAGATTCCCGATGTTAAACAAAAAAAGGAACATGAAGGAAAGAAAAAAAACATTCATAGTAAGGCATAAAGGAACCCTAGCTAGGTGGTATCGATACATTCTTATCCATGCGCTCTTGAAATTGATACCATAATCATTTTGAAGCTCTTTAATGAAAGTAAAGAAAATAATAATGAGCTGACCTTAGCTTTCATTCCTTTCAAGTACATGCTTGGCCCTTTCAAGTTTGAAATCAAAACTAATCAAACAGTTTCCTTGAGTATTTTGTCCAATAGATTAAAATTAGGCTCAGTTTACTTTCCTTCAATCAGAATGAAGAAGAATCGAAATAAAAATCAATTGGAATGAAAATCTTATTTCTTTGATGCTGTTTACTGGGAGTTGTTTGGAATCGAAATCAAAAACTCATTCATGTTGTTTACTTTCATCTGAATCGGAATCAAATAAATGATGATTACAAAAATAACCTTTTGTATTTCTAATTAATTAAAAAACTATGACAATTATTAAGGGAGAGAGGAGGTAAAGTGTGTAAAACAATTAATAAGTATGGTGTGGGCCCCACGAAATAGAGAATGAGAATAGGATTGATCATCTTTCTAGAGGGAATGAGATTGCCCATTTTTTGGGGGAGTGATTCCCAAATTTGAAGTGGGTCCCACGTTTGATTCTCATTCCTTACTTTTGGTAAACACTATCACAAGAAATGAAAATTTGCATTCTCATTCCTTGATTCCGATTGAAGAAAAGTAAACGGGACCTTATTCTCCAATCGAAACAACTACGTAAGTAGGACAAATTTGAAGAGTAAGGTGCTCTTTGTGGAAAGGGTTTGGGGGAGTGGATTTTGGGGAAGTAAGCCCACTCCCCATTTGGCCCAAGTAGTTCATATGGTTTCCCTTACTCTCCTTCACTATTCACAACTCCTTCAAATCACTATTCACAATTCATTTTTGCTCTTCTTTATCTCTTCTCTTTCTTCAAGTGGGTCTCACACTCCATCAACTCCATCATTTCTCTCTCTTCTCTTCTCTTTTTTTATTGTGATTCATTATTTTCCTCCCTCTTTTTCTCATTTTTTGTTATTCAACTTTTTTTATTTAATTGCTTATATCTTTTTTATAAATTAATTATTTTGGTTCTATCTCTCTCTTCATACACTCAATTATAAATATTAAAATTTTCTAAATAATAATATAATTTTTTTAAAAATTTTCTGATGTATATATAATTGCTTTCTATTATAATTATGAATATTATAATTTTATTTTATTAAAAAATTATATAAATTATAATTCAATTTTATGTATGTATAGTTATGTCGTGATATAAAATAAATTTAAGAATGTCAAACTTAAATAATTAAATTTCAACATTTAATCCAATCCAATTAATTAAAATACTCAAATTTAAGTGGGGCAAAACCTATTTTTGTCTTTAAATAAGTTGCCTCAATTTTCGCCATAAACTTTTTTTTAGTACATTTTCATCATAAATTTTCAATATCATCAAATTGGACCATATAATTACTAACCATTGCAATTTTTAACCTCTATTAGATTTTCATTCATTCACCCACTAATCTAAACAAAATAGAAAAATCTTCATAAACTCACCAATTTCAATAAAATTAAATATTGCACAAAATGAAGCAACAAAAATAAATTGTACTCTATTTTGAACTTACTAAAATAAAATTGGTAAAAATAAATAATATTTATTGTAAATTAACTATATTAAAGAAAATTTTTTCATTTTAAAATTAGACACAGTCAATATAACAAATATATACATATGGTGTTTGTTTTGAACTTAGTCATATTAAAATAATATAAATATATAGTAATTTTTATTTTTAATATAGTAAATTTAAAATAGCATAGAGAATGTATTTTTTTTTTAAGGTAATCAAATTAAAATATATAGTAATTTTATTTTTAATATAGTAAAAAAAAACAATAGAATATAGCTACGAATTATAAAGTCCACGTTAATTTAAAAAAAAAATTATTCTCACAACTTATTTCCAAGACAAACTAATTTGTTACAAATATTTTTACAACTTATATCTAATGTTAGATTCTTAAAATGACTTATATACAAATTGTTTGATTACTTTTTAAAATTAAACCTAAAAACTACACGATTTTGATAATAATTGAAGGTTGTATAATTTATGAAAATGAAAAGATTAAACTTAAAAACTACACAATTTTTCTAATAATCGAAGATTATATAATTAAATAAAATAAAAAGATTAATTTTTCATATTTGGAAATATGACTAAAATTAACATATGAATTATATTATTCTAAGTAATATATTTTATATGGAATTATTATCTCTCTATATATTAGATTATTTATTTAAAATATGTTTGTTAATCAAAATGGGTAGTTAAATAAATTTGAAAATATTAAAAATATAACTTAAAATTTTAATTTTTAATTAATGAATAAATTTTTATATAATTTAAATTAAAAAAATAAATACAATATAGTTATAATTGTGAAAATTGTAGCAAAAACTTAGCTAGCAAAAAACACAGACTTCAGAACTCCATGTTAAACAACTCTGCACCTCAAACATAGACTACCCAAACTTAAACTAAATAACTCTGCACAAACACAGACTTCACTACTCCTCATACTAAATAACTCCATAGATTTACTCCCCAGACTTAACAACTCCAGTCTTAATAAGTCCACCCCTGCGCCAAATGCCTTATAAAATTTTTGTTTTGGGTATTTATAGTGGGTTGTACAGATATTTGTTATACTTGCGAATCTGGCAACCAGTTTAAGTTTTATTAATATGGCCAAAAGTTTTAAATCCTACTTTAAAAAAAAAAAACAAATTGTTATTTCAATTTTTTCTTTCTTATTTTCATATCAATGATATAGTTTATTAGTGATATATACCTAATACGAAGATATATCACTAATATATGTATATCGTTGATATACCTAATGTGAAGTACATCACTAATATGATAAATTTGAGAAATATCTAATACCAATTTGTAACATAACCTACATCTGAATATATATTGTCATTCCTACAAGATCATTATCCTTCACAAAAGATTAACTTTAAAATTGTCAAACTACATTGTTATGCACTATAAAAATTCTATACTTCTTTGATGAAATACGTTGTCAGCAAAGACTTCATAATCGTCGAAAAAAAGGGTATGCCGACTAAAAAAATTGTTGGCCATTTCGTCGCTATAACACCCTCGGGATAGATTTACGCCAAAAGATTTGCATATCTGTTGGTAAAGACTAGGATCTTTCGACGGAATATATTCATGTCAGCTGAAGAACTTTCTACCAACATAAATAATTTTATTGCTATTATGAGGTTATCCTGACAGTATTACGTGCCATTGAGCAAGTGTACATTAAT
Source organism: Telfairia occidentalis (assembly GCA_026257165.2). NCBI lineage: Eukaryota > Viridiplantae > Streptophyta > Magnoliopsida > Cucurbitales > Cucurbitaceae > Telfairia > Telfairia occidentalis. Next base: position 1,775,152 of record JAOANK020000009.1, read on the forward strand.
ACCGACAATTAACCTGCGTCAACATTACCTGCTTATAGCAACAAGTAGTTCCTACCTTCAGGAATTCTGCAGAGTATATAGACGCACTACTTGCGTTGGTATATTGGGTAATATCAACACAAGTTTTATTTCGTTGGCACTTCTTATTATTTTTTTTATAATACTTAATATATTTCATATTTGATAAATACCCTATAAAACCTATTTTTCAATCGAAATACAATCGAAATGCAATCGAAATTGATGAAAAATAAAATTTATATATTCGTTAAATGAAAAATAGTTTACAACTGTAGTTTTATGGAATAAAAAAAAACACAAAAGAACCTAAACAATGTTGCTCAGCCTTGTGATCCAATCGTCATTGTAACACTCGTACGAAAAAATAAAATTGGGCTTAATGGTATTTTTGAAATTAAGCAAAAGGAGTTAGGGTTAGGGTTCCCAAGTGCATCCTATATAAGGATAAGTTAGGCCCTAACCCTCCCTCTGTTTTTGCCCAAAAGAAAGAAGGAAAAAAAAAGGAAAAAAATATCAATTCTTTTCCCCATCCTCTCCCACTCTCGATTTCTTCCCCTCTTCCTCTCAATTTTTCTATCCCTTGGCCACATTGTCCAGCAGCATCGAATCCAGAATGCAGCGGTCGAGATCTGGTTGGTGTGCTCGGGATCGTTGGCAAAACGTTTCAGTAAGTATTCTCTCGTTTTGGAGTCTTTTCTCGTAGTTTCTTGGCAAACCAAGTGATCTTTCTCGACTTTTGGCAGTGGGAGGCTAAGGTCTGTGTGGAACCTCAATTCTAGAAGGTAAGAACGTTTGATGCACATTTTTTTTGGGTTTTGTTCGGTATGACATTAATCCTGTTTTTTCTCTTTTTCTGGCCAAAAAAGGTGAATTTTGAGTGCAACAAAAGGTGGAAAAGAAGCCCAAGGACAAGATCTACACACTTGTGAAAATGGGACGTATTGACTGCAAGTAGCGCATGAGCCACATGAGCAGGATTCAGGCCGCGCGTGTGGAAGCTTGAGACCTCGAATTGAAGCGTGGTCGGTGGCATTGGATCCGTAGTGACTTGAAGTTTCAAGATCGGGGGCGCGTATATTAGAATTAGGTGGCGGCGACTTGTGTGGTAGCGCGTGGGCTAGTTTTTTCTAAACAGTAAGCTCTCCTTAATGTTTTGTCCCTGTATGTAGCCTCAAAATGAGTTAAAAGTTAGTTTTAAGATAAATTTCTAAGTGAATTTCGTGTTTGACCTTAGGTTGACCAAACATGCTTTGACTGGTTCTTTAGGGAGCTTATAGGACTCGCTCGAGGTAAGTGGCTTCACTTACGGACCCGTAAGGGCTTAGGTTAGATGATGTATGCATATGTATGTTCCATGTATATGTATGAAGGATA
>JAOANK020000009.1:1803132-1815243 GCA_026257165.2 Telfairia occidentalis
TAAAATTATAAGTTCTATAAATTCATTAATAGCTTAATATTTACTTCTACTTCATGATCATTTTTATTTCTAGTTCAAAATCATTTTAAATCCAAAACAAAAATAATATGGATTATGTTAGTTGTTCGACAATTTCAAGCAATCGGATTTTACTGACATCTTTAATCAAATACGTATTTGAAAGTTAAATAATTTTAAATAACAATTATAAAAGATAATTTTGATCACAACCTGATGAAACTAAACCAACTCAACCCAATTTTAATGGGTTGGTTTTGGTTGAGTTTATAACTTAATAAAGGTTGTTTGGGTTATACAAATTGTCAACCCGAACAATTGGGTTGAGCCCAAAATTTCATAAAACTCAACCAAACCCAACCCAACTCAACCCACAAAACACCCCTAATCTTACTTTGTCGTGAGACGAGAGCTCAAATGAAGGACCAAAGTAGCGTTCCATGAGATCTTCCATCATCTGCAAATCAAAGTTCATCTTATGATCAACTACCAGACTCTTTACAAAAGAAGAAGAAGAAAATATTGGATCACAAAAGTGGCCTACCAGACTCTTTACAGAAACACAAATGGAAAGACAACAGTTTTTCACCTTACACTGAGGGCCTTCAAATGGAAGATTCAATACGGATGCAGCAACTTTAGCTGTATGAATTGTTCTTGAGAATGGTGAATAGCAAATCCGCACATTTTCGAGCGGTATGGAATTTTCCTTCAACTCCTGCACGTGCAATATACTTTTTCAATCAAACGAGTGAACCGAATGCATCATAATGAATTAACTAAGAAGCGAGAATACAAACATCTCAAAATTGACAAAAACTTTGCAAGGTAGATTCAGATTGTTTCGACATTGCTCAAGATGATAATTCATGAAGTATAAACTGTTGGGAGTGCGACCAAAGTCTCACATTGGCTAGAAAATGGGAGGATCATGGTATATAAAGGAGGGACAACATCTCCATTGGTATGAGGTCTTTTGGGGTGAAACTAAAAGCAAAACCATGAGGGCTTTATGCTCAAAGTGGACAATATTATATCATTATGAAGATATGGAGGGTCCGTTTTCCTTATCAATTGGTATTACAGTCATGCTCTTAACTTATCAATGTCGGTAGAATCCTCGGGTGCCGAGCAAGTGAAAAGTAATGAGTCTCAAAGAAATAGTCATGTGGAGGATGCTCCACGGATCTGTGGTAGAGCTCTATCAAACAAGCAGTGGGTTGCGCTCAACTATTTGAGGGGAGACTTGTATTGTTAGGAGTGCGATCAAAGTCCCACATTGGCAAAAGGAAGATCGTGGGTATATAAGGGAGTATCGTGAGTATATAAGGGAGGGTCAACATCTCCATTAGTATGAGACCTTTTTGGGGTGAAACCAAAAGCAAAGCCATGAGGGCTTTATGCTCAAAGTGGACAATATCATATCATTGTGGAAATGTAGAGAGTATGTTTTCCCAATCACAAACAAGTCACATCATTAAATCTCAGATTAGTTTTGATGGGATTGGGTTAATTACCTTCTTTTCCCTCTATTTTAGATCACTAAGGCCAAAAGGGCAAAAGCCCCTGGTCTTCCTTAGTTAGTATCAGACATAACATGTGGCTGCTATCTGAAGAGAACAAGTGAAACAAATTAAACCAATGCATTTCAAGTTTTCTTCATATAAATACAAGATTTCCTTTGATTCCTGAAAATGGTTATATGTTCAAAATCTTCTTGTTTAAGCTAAGCAGTCAAAATTCAGGGAAGCCTCATTATTCACAACAGCTTCTTGTTTTTGTTTTAAAAATTGTCTTTAAGAACTGAATAACCTATAAAACTTAGTGTCACTATACATATTAACATAACTATGCACAAACTCGTGAATAGTGATCACAAACTTACGAACCAAATACAAATTACACAAATTCAACCCTATATAACTCATTCATTTGCACAATCTAAGAACAAATTACACAAACTCAAGCCTGAAAAAACATGAATTAAGGACCAAATAAAATACCTTTAAGAACTGTTCTCCAGCCAATTGCGCCTGTTCAACACCCTCAGAGGCCAGTTGATACTCAGGGAGGGTACCGTTTTCCTACAGCAGAATCAAACTCACAGTCAATAACTAATCTCTTCTTCATTCTTCCTCTCAATCAACCAACTGGCAAACCTCCAAAAACATGTCCGATCACAAGAACTGACCCTTAAAAAACAGTACAAATTCAAGTTGAAAAGTGTTAGACTCCTAAGATCAGAATCTACGAACAGCCCAATTCATTTCACACATGAAGAGAGTAGAAAACAGACATTTCTGAAACATATTTTGCTGGGAACGAAAAGATAAAGAAAAGGCAAAAATGCTCAACCACTCAAATACCTGCAATAGAACAAAAAATGGGTAAAAAAATCTCCTCATTTGAAACGTATTCTTCAGTACAATCCAAAACTTTCGATTCTGAGAAAATGCTCGCACAGCATATCAAAATCAGAGAAGAACCCAGAAAAACGCCATTTTCTTACAAGCCAAACAACAAACAAAGACATGAAACAACAGATGAAATATCGAAAGTAAAGGAAAAAAAAAAAGGGTCACAGTCACAGACTATCGAGGAAACAATGAGGCCTTTCTCATTGGGGATGCTCTTGCCATGCCTGAGAACCCAGTATCTGTTGCTTAAAAACGACGCCGTTGCCATTCTCAAAACTCCCCTCTTGGCTTCTCTTCCGGTAAATTTCTAATCCCTTTATCGGACATTGTTGTATGTGTACGCCCTTTTATAATCGAATAGCCAATGACAAGCCTCCACGTTTACCCCAGTCAAAGAACCAGGTCAACTTTAATGTCGTGGCAAAAAATGATTCGTTTGTTAAGTTACCTAAGAAATGAGCGCCCGCAGGGAAATACGTATTTAGATATCTCCTCCAACAGTCCAACCCCAGCGTCGGATTTCGATAATTCGATTCGACGAATTGACGGAGCCAATCTTCCAAATTCGAAGCTTTTCGATTCCCTCTGGAAAACAAAGGGGACTGAATTTCAGTGGGCTAGGAGTCGCCATGGCCCTAAACCTTCGCCAGAAGCAAACAGGTATCTATCTCTCTCTCTAGATCCCATTTTTTTGACGGGTGATCAGAACGAAATAGGCGCTGTATTACATTGATGTTTCGTAGGTGGAATTAGTTTGTTTGTGGGTTTGATTTAAACTTCTTGCGATTGCAGAATGTATAATTAGAATGTTGAATTTGAACCAGCCGGTGAACTCGACGTCGACCGGGAACGAAGAGGTCTACAAGATCTTGATCTTCGACAGATTTTGCCAGAATATACTATCCCCTTTGATTCATGTCAAGGACCTGCGCAAACATGGGGTCACTCTTTATTTCCTCATCGACAAGGATCGAAAACCCGTTCACGATGTGCCTGCGGTCTATTTCGTCCAACCGAGTAAGATCAACATCGATATGATTGTTGCGGATGCTTCCCGTTTCCTTTACGATAGCTTTTATTTGAACTTCTCTTCCTCCATTCCGCGTCCTCTTCTTGAAGATCTCGCATCTGGGACGCTGAATTCGGATTCGGTTCAGCGAATCGCGAAGGTGCACGACCAGTATTTGGAGTTCGTTACATTGGAAGATAATTTGTTTTCGTTAGCACAGAAGAGTATATATGTCCAATTGAACGATCCCTCGGCTGGAGATCGTGAGATTGAGGAGATTGTGGAGAGAATCGTGAGTGGATTGTTCAGCGTTTTGGCTACGCTTGCTGTCGTGCCTATTATCCGATGTCAGAGAGGCGGGCCAGCGGAAATGGTTGCCTCGGCATTGGATCAGAGGTTGAGAGATCACTTGTTGTCGAAGAATAATTTGTTTACGGAGGGCGGGGGCTTTGCAAGCTCCTTCCAGCGTCCGATTCTGTGTCTGTTTGATCGAAATTTTGAGTTATCTGTAGGAATTCAGCATGATTTTAGGTATAGACCTTTAGTTCATGATGTTCTAGGATTGAAGCTGAATAGATTGAGCGTGCAGGGTGAAAAGGGTGGGATGAAATCCTATGAATTAGATAGTTCAGACCCATTTTGGGTGGCAAATGGATCTTTGGAGTTTCCAGAAGTAGCAGTGGAGATTGAAACTCAGTTGAATAAATATAAGAAGGATGTTGATGAGGTGAATAGAAGAACTGGTGGGACTGATGGTGCTGAGTTTGATGGAACAGATTTGATTGGGAACACTAAGCATTTAATGAATGCAGTGAACTCTTTGCCAGAATTGACTGAAAGGAAGCAAATTATTGATAAGCACACAAACATTGCTACTGTATTGTTGGGTGAGATCAAGGAGAGGTCTCTTGATTCTTATGCTAAAAAGGAGAATGACATGATGGCCAGAGGCGGCATTGATCGGAACGAACTCTTGGGTGTGCTCAAAGGGAAGGGTACTAAGACGGATAAGCTCCGATTTGCTGTTATCTATCTTATCTCTTCTGAAAGTATAAACCAATCTGAAGTGGAAGCTGTGGAAGCTGCTCTGAGGGAATCAGAGGTTGATACTAGTGCATTTCAATATGTCAAGAAGATCAAGTCATTGAATGTCTCCTTCTCATCAGCAAATTCAGCTAGCAGGAGCAACATTGTTGATTGGGCTGAAAAACTCTATGGACAATCCATCAGTGCAGTGACTGCTGGTGTTAAAAATCTCTTGTCTAGTGACAGGCAGCTTGCATTGACAAGGACGGTAGAGGGATTGATGGAAGGAAAACCGAATCCCGAAATCGATACTTTCCTTGCATTCGATCCTCGTGCTCCAAAGTCGAGTTCTGGAACAAGTAGCAGCCATTTAAAAGGACCATTCAAGGAAGCAATCGTGTTCATGATTGGAGGGGGTAACTATGTCGAGTATGGGAGCTTGCAAGAGCTAGCAACAAATCAGCAGCCAGTCAAGCATGTAATATACGGTAGCACCGAAATCCTCACCGGAGCCGAGTTCGTGGAGCAGCTTTCGGTGTTGGGGCAGAAGATGGGACTTGGCAATGTTGCTGCTGCTCCTCCTCCTCCAGGTCATTAACTGAACTCCCTTCTGTAGAATTTGTTTGTTAATTGCAGTGCCTTGGATTGGCTGGTTCATCAAAGAAATTGGTGCATATCTGAAACGATTCTGGACAAGAACATTTTGTGTTATAGAATCTTCCCATGTCGCCATCTCGGTCATTTCGAGGCCGCAGTGTGTTCTTGAAAGTTAGACTCTTGATTGGCCTCTCAACCTACCATAATCTGGGAAGAATGCCTTTTTGTAGATGCTGTGAGTTTGTCCATTTTAAGAACTTTTTGTATTCTTTGGAAGTTTTATGTATTTGGAAAATTCACTTGCTAAACATTCTTTTGTCAAGCTTGACACCTAAATTTCCTCGTTAAATGATATCTACAAAGATTACAATATGCGTACGATGATGTCATTTTTCAGTTCTCTTGGTGGCTTTGCTTGCTTGTGCCAAACCGAACATAGCTCAGTGAATAAGGCACTAACTACCATTGCAAGGGTCGTTAGATCGATCTTCCAACCCTACAATTGTTAAACTCAGAAGAAAAAAAAAACTAGCTCAGTTTTGGTTGGTTGTGGTTAAAATCTGTGAGTGGCTTCGTTCTTTTCTCTTGCATTAAATTTCTTATTACAATCTTTGTCTTAACTATCATTGTACTTTTTAGAACAATATTATACTTGAAATAACGGATTTACTAATGTTACCATTTAGTAATTCTTATTGGCAATTTCACCTCATACTATAAAATTAATATATATTTTTAAAAATGTTATAACTTTTCATTTTGTTTAAATATAGCATAATTTTGACTTTTTTTAGAATATTTTACATTATGTTTAAGATTGACTTTGATTTGGATTATGTTGTTTTTATATAACTATATTTTTTTTGCTATATTTAAAAATTGATATCTTATACCATTTATGTAAATATCTCATTATTTTTCTAAAAGCATAATAAGTTACAATTCAATATTTAAACTTAATAATTTCTCTCTCAAATCACAAACTTCAATTTTTTGTCTGCCAATCAATTTTTATCAAACGAATTTCTTGAAAATAGATTATGATTTAATTGAAAGGTCATGAGCCCCTTAATCATCTCACATTTATCCAACTCGTTTGTATATTAATAAGAAGAATATTTACGGAAACAACATAAAATAAAGACTATTAAAATTAATGCGAAGCCGAGCATAACTCTGGTTAAAAAGTATATCTCTCTGATAAAGGTATATCTTTCTGATAAAAAAATCATGAATTCAAATTCTTACCTCACAAGTGGTTGAACTAAAAAAAAATTAAAATTAATAAATTAAAAACCTAAATCATATTTGGTCTTAATTATTTTTTTACTTATTTAGTTTTAGCCCTTAAAATTCAAATATTTTGTTTTTGTCAACCAACTTTCAAATATCAATTTTGCATAACGAATTGCCTTGGTCCTTTGACGTTAACGTTTTGTTAATAATTTTAAAATAAATCTAAATGTATTTAAAAATTGACATCAAGTACAAGATACCATGTCAAATTTGTGTAGCAAATTTAAATCTTTTTTAATTTTCAAATTTACTTTATTTTGATTCCTAAATTTTCAAAATGTCTATTTTAGTCGTTTTCAAACTTTTGAATTTATATAATTGATCTATTTCTAAACTTTCAAATTTTATGTTTTTAGGCTCTATACTTTTTTAAGAAATAACCATTATGATCAATATTACGTGTATTTTCACATGCGGAGATGAACATATATTGGAGCTTAAGTAGATAGCAATGACTAAAATAATTATTTATTAAAGCTTATAAACTAAAATATACCTTTTGTAAATTCATAAATTAAAATATAATATACATAAAATTTTAAAGAAAAAAATTAGATTGCTTCAAAATGAAAAACAAAAATAGAAAAAAAAGACCAAAATGTAATTTTTTCTAGTTGAACCCTAGTTTAGAATGATAATAAATGTTTTATCTATTAGATTGACATAAAATTTATGGAAAAAAAAACATCAAATCTAAAATAAAATAGGAAAAAAAAAATCAAACCTAAATAATAATAATAATAATTTAGGTTGTTAATGGTGGTGGCAATTGGCAAAGCAAGTACCGTGAATCACCGTTACGCTACGCTCCCAAAAATAGAATCCCCGAAAATCATTACCTATATATATTCTTTTTTCATATTTCGAAATCTTCTTCTTCTTCTTCAAAAATTCTCCGTTCATGGCTGCGCTTCTGCAACCTCCATTTTTCTCCACTTTCTTCCCTAACGCATAGCCTCTCCCTCTCTACAAATCTCCCTTTGATTTGCTCCATTTTCACCTCCCTATGCTATGGCGCCCCGTGTCTTTCCGATCATACGCCGGCTCTGCCAGAACCGTTCTCGCCTCTCCCCCTTCACTCTCTACTCGGACGCCCGATCCGTCACCTACATGCCGAGGCCTGGAGACGGAGCTCCTCGTCCGGTGACTCTGATTCCAGGTGATGGAATCGGTCCTCTGGTGACCAACGCGGTCGAGCAAGTGATGGAGGCAATGCACGCTCCTGTCTACTTCGAACGCTACGATGTCCATGGCGACATGAAGCACGTTCCTCGCGAAGTAATCGATTCTATTTGGAAGAATAAGGTGTGTTTGAAAGGCGGACTGATGACTCCGATGGGAGGCGGTGTTAGTTCACTGAATGTGCAACTGAGGAAGGAGCTCGACTTGTATGCCTCGCTTGTTAATTGCTTCAATTTCCCCGGATTTCCCACGCGTCATGAGAATGTGGATATCGTCGTCATTCGGGAGAATACGGAGGGCGAATACTCTGGCCTCGAGCATGAAGTCGTCTCTGGCGTCGTTGAAAGCCTCAAGGTAATATATATAATTGTATATGTCTGTTCTGGTGATCCTCTGATTTTTCTTTTTCTGATTTACCGACTTCTTTGCTGTGATATTGTTGATATTTTTTACATAGTTTCTAATTTCGTATTATGTGGCTCTGTTTCTGATTCTCTGATTTAGAGAAGTTCGCTTTGTTTCATTCTTAAATATTATGAACTACACACACCATCAGTCTTGGCTTGGGACGAACTAAACAAATTAACAACATTAACATTAATCTTTTGTTCAGTTGTTTCAATCTTCCTAGGTTTTTCTGTTGGATGAGATCAATTTCACATATCAATAATCTTTTAGTCAAAACCCGTGAATTGAGATGAACGGGTTATCATATTAGAGATGCTGATGCAAAACCTCGATGTATATTAAATCAGAATCCCCCTATTCTACTCTTAGCAGCTTGCTTTCAAATGCGTAAACTATTGCGCTCAATGAGTAATATTCTGAATTGTCAATTATATTTCCTGCTTATCTTATTCCCCATTTCAATGCGGTAACCTGAAATATAGCCTGAATTACTGTAGGTGATTTCAAAATTTTCCTCGGAACGCATTGCCAAATATGCATTTGAGTATGCTTATCTGAACAACAGAAAGAAAGTGACGGCAGTGCATAAAGCCAACATTATGAAACTTGCAGATGGTTTGTTTTTGGAGTCTTGCAGGGAAGTGGCAGCTCAATATCCTAGTATCCAATACAGTGAGATTATTGTTGACAACTGTTGTATGCAGCTTGTTTCAAAACCTGAGCAATTTGATGTTATGGTATGTAGCTTTTTTAGCTGATATTGTTCCATCCAGGGCACTTTTATCTTTTTTGTCTTTTTGTTTGTTTTTTCTTTTCCCACCACATGCTAGAATGAAAACAATATCCATCTTTTGTGGTTCTTTCGTTGTTATGAACTCCAGAGACTCGGACAGGCTGGATACTCCAGCTCTCTGATCCCTGAAAAATGCTTCTTCCTACTTTTGAAACTTGAATCAAGGGGCAATTTGGTTCAATCTTACAGTGCCTGCAGATTACTTTCTTGAACATGAATTTAAATGGCATGTGTAAATCATTTCTTAACGTGCTAGGCAAGTCAATCTGCAATGATTGGAGCCCCAGAACTTCAGCACGGTGTTGTTATAAACGAATCTTGGTTTCCACCAAGAGGTCACGAGTCAAAATCCCTAAAGGAAACTTTCCTGGGATATTAATTCTCTGGCACTTTTCTTGATTGATATTATTTGGTCACACGGCGTGTCATAATTTCGAAGGAAACTTACCAGAGATATTAGTTCTATTCCTAGTGTCTTGATTGATTTTATGGTTATATGGTATTTCATAATTTCCAAGTAAAAAACCTTCTACGTACTAAAAGATGAGAACATGGGTAATCAGAACTGTCTGAAAAGATTTAGCAGTGGAAAATTATAACGGGGTCTGTCATTAATACAAGAAAGATGCGGAAGTTGAAGGATAATTGTATGAATTCTATGCCTCTTATTTTTTAGCTCAATGCTTCTTCGTAATTTATTAGCTTCTTTCTCTCGCGCTCTCTTTCTTTTTTCTCTAATTTCTCAGAATAAGCTCCTTTCATAATGTTTCTCTACTTTCTTGATCCTTAAATTTTGCTGATTATTCTCTGACCCAAGGCTTTTTATGATTTGCGAGAATACTTTATAAACTCACAACCAGTTAATTCTTTGGGCAGGTGACTCCCAACTTTTATGGCAATGTAGTGGCAAATACTGCAGCTGGACTTGTCGGAGGCACTGGTCTCATGCCTGGAGGTATAACAATGCATATTATCTGTCATTCTGTGATAATCGGTATTGATACAAACTTACTTAAATTTATACGGTTCAACTTGTATGGAAATAGGATGGAAAATAGATAAAATATCCATGTTGATGGATGTACTGAACAATTTTTTTAAATCAAGAAATTCATAAAAGCTGTTTGAATTAATAAATAAACATTTCTAGAATATTTTGAAAATCTTTCATGTTTAGGGTAAATTACAAATTTGATTTCGTTTAAAGCTTAGTTTTAGTTCGGTGTCTACGATTTGAACAGTTTCAATATAGTTCCCCATAATTTATTTAAACTTCATAAATTGTCATAAAACCATTTTTTACCAAATAAAAAACTCACTTATTTTCTCATATTATTTACCCATCCGAAACTCTAAAGCAATCAATTAACACAATCAACCCAAATAGAAAACACTAATTTATTGAACATAAATAGAAATAGTGCCACATTATCGAAATGGTAACGTCGTGTAATCATGGGTACCAATCATGAGATTTGATGAAATTCTTCAAAACTATAGAGATCAAATAAGAATCATTGTACTCCAAACTAAGCCTTAAGCGAAGAGTTTGGTAATTGGTCCATTTTGAATGTGTAATATTATTGTATCATCACTATCAGGCAATGTGGGGGCAGATCATGCCATATTTGAGCAAGGAGCTTCAGCAGGGAACGTGGGGAATGAGAAAATAGTGGAACAAAAGAAAGCCAACCCAGTTGCTTTGCTGCTGTCATCGGCCATGATGCTGAGGCACCTTCAGTTTCCTTCATTCGCCGATAGACTTGAGAGTGCTGTGAAACGTGTGATCTTGGAGAACAAATGCAGGACCAAAGATCTTGGTGGAGACTGCACGACCCAGGATGTTGTCGATGCTGTCATTGCCTTTTTGGACTGACGCACTGCTTTTTTTCTCACTTCATTTTTCCACGTCCCAGGTTTCATTTATTTATTTATCTATTCATTTTTTTTTTTAAAAAAAAAAGCATCATTTTTTGAAATTCTTTGTCAAATAATGTGAGGTTTTTTGAGCGGTGTGTTGCATTATTATTATATACGATTGAAATTTTTTTTTCAAAGGGAAGTTTTAGGGAGAGACTAGTTTTAATAAAGATTCTCTCGAGATTTTTTGTTATAAATTTTCTGGAAATTTTAGATAGCTAATATTTCTTTGAAAAATTGTGATGGTAGTTGATTAAAGTAGTAGCATCTTTGAGATGGGGTTTCAAGAAATAAGTATAAATGGAAAAATTATAGAGAAGTTGAGTTGAATTTAAATTTGAATATCTTGATGCTCCTTAATATGTACAAAATATAAAATTGACAGCCATATTGTGATGACCTTCTCTAATAATTTTCTAATAAATGAATTTTATTAAAAAAAAAAAATTTAAAAAAACGTACAGATAAATGAATTCAATTTGAATTGTGAATATTGTGTGGTTTCTAGAAGTTAAAAGCCGACAGTTAAACATGTTCATTTTGGAATTAAATTAATTAGAACCCGTTTTATATAAGTTTTACAATTTCATTTGTTATTATTATTTTAAAGGTGGTCCGTGAAAATATATTGTTTTGTAAAGCTATTTTAAAAAAACAAAAACAAAAACAGTTTTCAGAAGAAAAAAAACCTGCATTTCCATATTTTAGTTCAACAATGAATGGTAAAAATTTAAACATCTAACTAATAAAATAGATGTATCATGTTGACCAATTGAACTATATTAAAATTGACAATATGTTTAACAATTTGACACCTTTAAATATATGAGAGAAATTAAAAACTATATTTCAAACATGCACCAAGCAGTGAGATAGCATATTCATTGGTACTAAGTAGAGGATCCAACAGCAAGTTCATTGGTAATTAGAGGGGCCATTTCAATAATAGTAGAAAATGAAAACTGATTGGAAATGGGCAGATTCAGGAGTAAATTTTCAATATTATGGAGTGATGGTCAGTTTTACTTTCAACAATGTCAACGGTATAATAAGCCAAATCGAGAATGGCTCTACTGGTTTAGGCATAATCTCTCTGATCAAAAGGTCATAGGTTCAAATCTCCAACCGCACATATTATTGAACTCAAGGAAAAAAACTATGTCAACAGTATAAGCGGTATTTAGGAATAACATGAAGCTAACCAAATAAAATAACATATCGTTTAATCATCATGGAAGAAGCAACAAGAAAATATGGGTAGGGGCAAAAGATTGATTGAAATGAAGTACTAGTTTTCATATCAAATGAAGCTTTCCCACCATCAAAGATAAGGAACTAAACCTACAGATAAATAAACAAAAGGATATATTATGATATACCATCCCTAGATCCACTGGTTGCATAAAAGTTTCTGTAATATGATCAACAATGTCCCACTTTCTCGA
>JAOANK020000009.1:1854526-1866718 GCA_026257165.2 Telfairia occidentalis
GAAATAGGCTTGAGAGTAAGAACATGAAAGAAAAAATAGTTAAAAAAAAAAGAAAGAATTAGAAAGAGACTTAAGAGTTGAGAGAGAAGATAAGAAATTTGATAGTTAAAAATAAAGGTATTGTGATAGTGTGATAAAATTTAAAAAAATTGTAGAATTTATATAAGTTTTAAGTAGAGATAAGAAATTTTTAATAATATTTTTAAAATTTGAAATTTATTGGAAAGGTAATTTTTGAAGTGATACATGAAATAAATCTTTTTTTTTTCCATCTTTAAAGTTTGAAAATACAGAAAAAAAAAAGAAAAAGAAAAAGAAAATGGTATGTTAATGGTAAATAAAAAAAAATAAAAATGAAATAAATGAATAAAAAAATGTTTTGAAATGGAAATGAAGTAAAAATACTTCAAAATCAAGTTTTTTACTCAAGTGGGTTTCAAACTCGCACGCGAAGTAAGACTCGTGTTTTTTCTACTCTTTGAATGCCACTCTACCAATACCCGTTAATGATACTTATCTTCGATATATTGGTTATATATAAAAATATCGGCGATATGCCGATATTCCAATATATTGCCGATTTTGAGGTAAAAATGATTTTCACCCCCCATTTCCATATCGAACCCTTCCGATATACGATATATCGCCGATATTTCGGCCAATATCGGCGATTTTTCATTCCTTGCTCACGACAGACGTTTAATTACATTACCAACAAATTTTCCTAAATATTATTAATTTTTATTTAATTATGATAAATCGACTATCTCACATTCAGATTCTTTTTTGTTACTTTATAATCATATTATGATTTATATTTCAAAAAGCTTTCTAAAAAAAATCTAAGCATTATAATCATACATTTGATATCATCAAAGTCCAAGAAGCCAGGTCTCTCATTCCATTTTAACAGCTTATGTTGTGGCCTCCACCAGCCTTGCATGTAACTTGAAGGTCTCTTCTAAAACACATTGCCTATCAAAAAGAGCTGACACAACTGCAACACCTTTAAGATTTGGAACACCAAGTTCCATCACAGCTGCTGCATTTGTATGGTTAATACCACCAATTGCAACCACAGGCAGCTTGGAAGCTAAGCAAACTCTTTTCAATCCATCAAGCCCAACAGTCAGATTGTTTGCTTTTGTGTTTGTGGGATAAACTCCACCACACCCAATGTAATCAGCACCATCAAGCCATGCTCGTTCCGCTTGCTCTGGCGTCTTGCACGAGACACCAATGATCTTATCGGGGCCGAGGAGGCTGCGAACCTTGTGAGCAGGAATGTCAGACTGACCAACATGCACACCATCAGCATCACAAGCAAGAGCAACATCGACACGATCATTGATCAACAGTGGAACTCCATGAGTGCGGCAAATATTCAGGCATGATTTGGCTGCTTCCAGGAAATCGCGAGTTTTAGCCTCTTTTTCCCTGTTTATAGAAATAAGAGAACGTAATCATTACAGAAAAATTAAAAATTGGATACAAGTTAGATAACTATGCTAAGTATTTAACATCTTGCAAAAAAAAAATGTGATGGGTCAATTATGACATTCAAAGCTTACAATTTCAAGTTTTTTTTAGGAAGCAGAAAATATTATTCACAAAACCAAGAATACAAAAAAGGGGAGATGGGATATCCCCACGCTACCAAAAGGGTTACAAAAAGAAGGCCCACATGGTAACTCATAGGATATTAAATTCAAGGTAGGTGACTACCACAACTTGAACCCATCCCTTTTAAGTTTTTTATTATTTACATTGGCTTTTATTGATCATTAGGACCAGCATTAATTAATCTTGGAACCTTTTGGAATTAGCCACATTATAAAATCTCAGGATGCAAGACCTCAGGGAGGAGTTCCGAATCCAGACATCGCCCCAAAAGAGGATTTTGTCACCTTTCCCCAAAATATACTTGTACCATTTATCCGTATTGTCGCAGCACTTGGAGACAGCAGACAAGGGGCCTTTAAAGCGGATTGGGCCTTTTAGAGAAGGGAACCACTCACCCAGGGAACGAGAGTGCTTGCTAGCAACCACAATCCTCCATAAAGCATTTGGCTCATTCATAAATTTCCAACCCCATTTAGGTAGCAGACTAGTATTTCTGTTTTTGAGGTTTCTAATGCCTAAACCACCGATAGATGTAGGAATAGAAACTATATTCCAATTAATTGATGAAATTTCTCGATTTGTCAACTTCCCTCCTTTATATCAAACAGGATTTCTCCATTTGTCAAGTTTGGAAGCAACTTTCTCTTCAACTGCCTTCCAAAACAGTTTCCCTTTTTGGATTTCTCCCACGAAGTCCTTTTCACCCTTTCGTTCCAGTATTACTTCACTATCGATCACCCTGGTGTTTTTAGACTATACTTTATGGGTAGTTTTAAATTTTAATTCCATTTAGCCTTTGAATAACTGAAGTCCTTTAAGAGGATGTTAAAATGCAACAAGGAGTCCCATATTAGACATCTGAGGTAATGAGTTGAAGTATATGTCAACTAGTGAAAAATACTCATAAAGAACAAAATAATAGATTGATTAATGGAAAACATTTGACAAACCTTATTTGAACAATAGTAGCACCTCCTTCAACTGCAGCTGTCACAGCATCTATGATAGAACGGTCCCAGCGCTTATTCATACCCGAGTCCGTAACAGCATACAAGAATAAATCCGCTGGATTAAAAACCCCCTGCCTGAGGGAACTTAGGTCACAACTCTTAAGCCGACATAGGTGATCAAATGGGCCTTGAGGTCCATTTCCAATGCTGATATCTTTGCTGTAATCCAAGGTTCTTTCAATAAACTGTTTGCTTATCTGTAAAGAGATATATAACACCTTAGTTGTGGACAACCACACTTATTGTGGTCAATCAAGTTAAATGTTATGAAGTAAAAAGTGACATGTGCCGCATTCATGCAAAATGAAGGAAACAAAAATAATCAAACAAATAAAAATTCCGAATTGAAAGGGACAACCATAGTGTACCCAAGATTGTTTTTCTTTCTATTAATGTATTAAAAAACATAACAACGAAGAATTTTATTTCAACTCGAGTGATTATTTGTTCTTGTATGACAATTGGAGTATTAGGGCCCACCCCACTCTTTGTGTTAAGCTCATGATCCACCCAACTCTTGCATAATGCTCACCATCCCACTACACTAATCTACAGGAAACTTCGACCATAAAGAAGTCAGCTTCAAGAGACGAGGATTTTAAGTTATTAAGTCTTCTAGGACTTGAACCTAGAATCTTGGGTATCTTCAAACATCCTAAGCCTTTATTACAAGGTACCCCTTGACGGCCTTATTTGAAACCAATTATTATCCTACAACAGATTTTAAATAGTTCATAAATAATTTTACCTATTTAAGTATTCGATAGCAAGTTGTATCATGAGCCCTTATGACTTTCCTTAATCATCTTATGGCAGAAGTTTAATGGTGAGCTTAAGGCATCAGGTGGTGTCGGGTGGCATTGAAAGCTTTTTCACTAGCAAAATCTCTCTCAACAGGGAATTCACAAAGTTTTTTAGGGGGTCCAAAGATTCTTACCTGAACAGCTGAGAACATTGAAGACCCTTTTGCGAGTTCAGCTGCTATGCATGATGCTAAACTGCATCCAGTACCATGAGTGTTGCGAGTCTTTATGCGCGAAGAACGAAGCTCATATAGGTCCTTGCCTGTGAAAAATGAAAATTAGTTCAAACTTTGGGTCCTAGATCAGTTTCCTTCATACACTACGTCAAATTATCAGATTTTTCCAATTTATACTCACCATCAAAGAAAATATCAACGGCATCCAACGAATCGGGAAGGTCCCCACCTTTGACAAGTACATTTCTGAAAATAAATATATACTTTTCAGCATCAATCAGGAGTATTCTGATAAATATAAAACCATTAAATGAAATTTCAAAATTAGATATTGTCTTACTAGGCCTTCACAATGAAACCTTCTACAGCCTAAAAATGGCAGTAGGAACTGCGCAGCTGAAGCATCTAAAATGTGCAATGTTGATTTTAATTGGGTGGAGAATTGAATTATAAATTTTATTAATAAATTGCAGAATATGGAAATACAAAAATTATCCACGCAATTAAAGGAAACCCATGCCTAAATAACTAGACAATTGCTTACCTTTACCTCGCTTCAACTCTTCCTCAACTCTATATATAACCCACCCCCTCCCCCTTTTTTAAAACCTCCATGAGCGTTTAGGCTAACTTATTCGCACCTCGACCAATCTCAAATATAACTACATGCAATATTGTTATTATAAAATTAATTTATGAAGTAGCCATCACAGAAACTGAACCCATTGCTCCAAAAGATTTTACTTTTTCACCTACTCCAATAACCACTAGACCATAAACCCCTAGTTCCTTAAACTAATCACCAATAATATGCCCTTAGCATCGTAATGGCATTTCTAACATCTACCCTAATAATATTCCTAACACAATTCTTGCAAAAACCATATTAACAATTTTTAATGCATCTTTGAAACGATTTGTTGTAATCTGAACGACCAAAGAATTAGTATTTGTTAAAAAATACTTTATTGAATTAAGTACAATGATATACGATTTATTATTGAGGGAAGCAACAATGTCAAAAGAAGAGTGCAAAATGACAGTTTCTCTGACTAAAGGTAAACTGAAAAATTCAATTCCAAAACTTACTTCGACCCCATCTGATGGATTAATGTTGCAGCATGATGCATGTCAGAAATTGTTTTAAGTGGCATACCACCAAGTAAGGCAGATGCTTCTTTCAGATTTGGGGTTACCAAGTCAGCTATAGGTAGAATCTCTTCCCTACAAGCAAGAGACACTAAAATAAATTGATGAAGAACCAATATATTTAGATTAAATATGAATTTAAGCAAAAGGAAAAAGCACTATTTCCATCCAATTAGTAAACTATGGCTCACAGCCCTTGTGGGAGAAGAGGAAAGATTTTCTACTTTTTACTTTTTAGTTCACCAGGGAATCTACCCCCACCGGCACTCCCAGTGAGACCGAAGCTCTAGTAGATTTCAATGGGTAAGCCTACTAATTCTGTTAATCCCTAGCACCCACGGTTTTGATTAAGGACTGGCGAGGGGTTCCAAGATTGTAATTCCTTACCAACAAGAACACCCCTTGGGGACAAGAAGAGGCAAGTTTGTGGGAGTATCTTGTAATCAAACAAAGACTAGCAAGTTTTGCTAAGTCAAAACTAAAGCCTCTCTCAACAAGAAAAACCAGAAACTACAGAGGTAAGCTAGTACTAACACGGTCCTTTCCATACAACATGTGGAAGTGGTGAATGAACGTTAGAGAGAAAACAGTAGAAATACCGCAAAAAGTATATCAAATTGCTGGGAGTTGCATAAAGTCCTTACGTAGGTGTATGAACATCAGCATGAAAATACGAGAGATAGATGGGATTGGTGTTTTAAAAAGTCCCTTGAGGCATGCGCCTAGGCACAGCCTATGTGTCTCACATCAAAGAAGCCAGGCGCTATTAATGAAACCCACTTGAGGCACGCGCTTCAGCTCTTGTGGTGCATGCCCCAGCCCTCGAGCCTTTTTTTTTTTATTTTGATAAATATTCTTTAAAATATTCATGTTCTCTCTACAATCTCAAATAAAAGCTTTATTTTCATAAAATTTTCATCATCTTATTATTTGTAATACTATTTTTCTCCATATATAAAAAATTATTAACATTTTTTTATTGTGCGCCTCATAATAATAGCCCATGCTTTCTTTTTGTGCCTCGCACTTAAGCCTCAATGGCTATTGCACTTTAGTGCGCC
The DNA here is from genome assembly GCA_026257165.2 of Telfairia occidentalis. Taxonomy (NCBI): domain Eukaryota; kingdom Viridiplantae; phylum Streptophyta; class Magnoliopsida; order Cucurbitales; family Cucurbitaceae; genus Telfairia; species Telfairia occidentalis. The sequence goes on from JAOANK020000009.1 coordinate 1,860,349, forward strand.
TTAGCTATAAAAAATAATGGATGGAATTCTTGTTTGTATTAATATCCTCTTTCTTTGAACAAGTAGTCGTATGTATTTATCAGAAGTTAAGCGTGAAATTTGAATGAGATAGATTGATTCAAATTCAAATTAGTAGTTGAATTTAAGTGAACACTTATATTTTTAGAGAATAGGCAATAAATTAGCATTATTCTTCTAATTATTACATGAAGCATAAAAACTTTCTAGCGGTTAGTTCTAAGGAAGGCGCAAGTGGCATATGACCAAAGAAGATGTAAGCTTCAAAGCTAAAAGTTTGAGCTTCACATCATGACAAGCCTCAACACATAAACTTCAATAACCTAACAATGGAAAACATTATCCTAACAATGAAGATATCTAAAAAGTGCAAACTCGGAGAGCAAGATAATTATAATAATCATACAAATAGAACTAGTATAAAGGATTAATGTTATTCCCTTCAAACGGAGGAATCAACTTACTGTAACACTGAAACAATGGTAGGACCAGCCAGGACATCTCCACTGGTAGACACCATGACAGGATCAACCACCAAAGCTGCCTTTAATTATATTAAAAGAACGATTAATAATCAAAGAAATGCACGAATAACTTCCTAAATTACTTTATACCTCGAACTGGAAACTCTCTCAGGAACTGATGTAGAATCTGAACAATGCCAGTAGAAGGCAGCATTCCCGTTTTCACCTAAATTAATGTCATCATTAGTACTCTTCTAGCCGCGCTTTGCAGCTTACATACAAGTACATATCAGTAAGTACACTGAAAAACGATTAGTAGCTAGCCTGCGCTATATCCTCTACATGAACAATCCAGAATCTAGTTCACATGAGCTCCTAAACAACTTATAGGAAATCCTATTCCTAACTTAACACATTATTTCAAAATTAAATCAATTGGAGCAACAAAGGGCTAAATCTCAATCCTAACTTAATAATACTCACCACATCCACTTGCATATCAGAGAGAACAGATTTCAGCTGCTCTGAAACAAAACCCTCGGGCACAATGTTCACATCCTGACAAAGTCATTACACTAATGTGTTAAATCAAATTCATGTTACAAGCAGTATAATTTTTTTTTATATACAATAAGCAGTATAATTTAGAACGAAACATCTTCAGTGAATAATTTCAAACCAAGCAAAAACTAATTCAACTATGTGGTATGTTCTCAGAATGAGTTTACGTTAACTTCAAGGGTGAAAAGTATTTTTAGCTTATTAAAAGTACTTTTCAAAGTTTTTCATAGTCTTGGGTTAAATAATCAAAAATGATTTTGAAAACTATTAAAAAAAACCAAGGGTATACTTAGGAGTGCTTATAGAATAAGTGTTAAGTAATTTAATTATAAGCTCTTTAGTAAATAGTGCAACAAAGATCACTTTAACGTTTGCTATTACACGATTAAAATTGTTTATAAAATACTTTCCAGTCAAGCACTTGGACCCAAAGCACTTTAAAAGTGCTTCCTTACAAGCATTTTAAGTAGTTTTTACTTATTCTAAAAGCACTTTTATATTTCTCCCAAACAAGATAATTTTTCTGAGCAAGAAGTGCTTCTGAGCATGAGAAAAGTGTTTTTTATCAAGCCAAAGCATTCCCAAATATATCCTAAAAACTACTCAATTAGTACTTCTAAAAGTGCTTGCAGAAGAAATGTTTTAACCTAGAAGCAATTTCTTTTTCCAAAAAATCATTCCAATCTCACTATAAGAAGTTGATGATTGCAGAATGTTAACTCGTTTCCTACGACCCATTATACCGAAACAGGCAGACTACACCACAAATCAACGTTTATTTATTTTATTCATCAATCCTTCCCAATGTCCTTTCAAGCCAAAACAAAGAAATAAATACATAATTGTAGATAATAATTATGTGTGTGATAATGACCTGAACCCCCACAGTGTTTTGTGCAGTAACAGCAGTTATCACGGTGGAGCAGTAGACTCCACGAGCAGCACAGGTCTTAAGGTCTGCTTGGATTCCAGCCCCGGCTCCTGAATCAGAACCAGCAACACTCAACACATGCGGAACTCTCATCTCAGAGTGAGTCCTTGAAGCTACAACTGCTTCGTCCTGCCTCTTCATGGCCACACAATTCCTAGAAGCTTGATTGCTTCTTATGCTGAGAGATTGCAAATGCAAACAGTTCTGAAAATGTTTCAGTACAGAGGAAAAGGACAACTAAAAAAAATTAAGGCACAGAGGAAACCCCACAAGTCATATTTTCATAATTAGCTAAGTAAACTTATGGAAACTCATGTTCGAAATATCAATTTCTTGAAGCAACCAAACACCAAATCTCCAGGGTTAAAATCACAGTTCCATTTGCAGACAAGAAAACAATCAGAAGTTTCAAATTTCTTCAAAATTTATGGGTAATTGGTTGCTCCAAGTCGAGAAATACAACTTAATGACCAAATTGGTACTTTGTCTGCTTTTGCTATCGTTATAATTATATTATTTTGGTGTAAGGAAACAGAAGCGGAGGGAAGGCTGGTTATACCTTGAGGGAGAAGGAAAAACTAAAGAGAAGCTGAAAGCTGGCCATTGAACCAAAGCGAAGGAGGTAATTGAAAAGGTATCGAAAATGGATAATTGGTAAACGTGACCTAATTTGGGCTAAACTCTGGAAAACAAAATGAATGATTTGGTTTTAGTTAAAATTTTGCTGCCCACTTTATCTATACCTATTTTATAAAAGTTTAGATCCAAAAAAGAATTTAAAAAATGTTGTAAGTGCATTTTCATTATTATGAAAACAAGAGGTAAAATATTTTTTTATCCAATATTTAAATTTAGAAAAAAAAAACCAAAAAATCAAACCTACGCGAAAGCAACCATTGAATCTCCCCCAATATATAGCAAAAAAATCTTCAAATTTGATTTAAAACCCAAACATTATTGAAACTCCAAAATTATTTAGCAAAAAATCCCTAAATTTGACATACCATTTTAAATCCAAATATTATTGAATCTTCCCTCAATTATTTGGCAAGACGTATAGTTTGAAACCAAAAAACGATTCTCCTCCTTCGATTCATTCTCAATCATGTGCAACAGGAGCTTCCATCTATCTTGCTTCATTTTCTTCCTCGATTCCAATGTATGTTTCGTTGCTTTTTTTAATGCGAATCAAGTGTGGTTTTTTCTCTCTAAAGAAAGCTTTGGGAGTGTCCTCAAAATGAAATCCTCGCCTTTTTTTAGAATGAAGTTCCATTTTGTATTATTCTGATGTTACATTGTTCTTTATTTTCTAAAATTAGTTTGCCCATTTTCTTTGACTAAAAAAAGGAATCTGAGACAAAATATTTTTGCTTCGATTTTTTTATTATTATTTTGCTTCGTTTTTCATCCTCCATTCATTTTTCATACTCCACGTTTATATTGGGCCATATGGATAGCTTGAAATTTCATTGTAGAATTCCATTAAACTATGTTTAAATGGATGTGAGTAAATTTGTGTGACTATTTGAATAGCTCATAATAGGTTTGAATGTATTAGTTATCTTTTGTTGAAAACTAAATTGAGCTAGTTTATAGCAGAATTTGAGAGGTTTTAGAATGTACTCATAATAGGTTTGATAATAATACATGGTTTTAATTCTTAAAAATGTGTTCATTATCTGTTTTAACGATTGTACATTACTATTTTGACTGTATGAATGAGTATGAAAAATTCATACGGAGTTGGGTAATAGATGTTTGGTGTGTTTATTCTGTGTTAATTTAATGAAGTTAAAAGGGAGATGCATTAAATTGATGAATAACTCATAATAGGTTTAAATGTATCAATTATCTTTTGCTGAAATTTAAAGTGAGCTAGTTTGTATATCAAAATTTGAGAGATTTTAGATTGTACTCATAATAGGTTTGATAATAATACATGGTTTGAGTTCTTTAAAATGTGTATAAAAAAACAAGTTAAAACTAACTTTAAATGTACTCTAGGGTATATTATCTATTTTAATGATTGTACATTACTATTTTGACTGTATGAATGAGTACGAAAAATTCATATGAAGTTAGGGTAATACATGTCAAGTGTGTTTATTTTGTGTTAATTTAAAGAAGTTAAAGGGGAGTTTAATTGCACTTTAGGCTAGCAGGATTCGTTATTGTGTTATTGCATAGAATTCATAACATAAAATTGATATGTATGCAGAATTAAAATAACTGTACGGGCATAGCTCTTTGAACGTTTGGGTATGAATGGATCATACGAATTATGAATCTTAATATATTTTAAACATCTGATTCTAGGGTTATTAAAAATTTGTTGGTGTATGAATTTATCATACACCATTAGAATGTAATACAAGTTAATAATATGAAGTGGTATAAAAATAATAAACATCCTGTTGCAGTATTTAAAAAACATACACAGTATGAGTCTGTTAACTGTTTGTTGTACTGTTTTGTAGATGATGAAAAAAGAAACACAGACCAAGGAAAAAGAAGGAAGAAGAAGTGGAAGAATCCTTAACAATTTGAAGAGAGCAAAAGGATCCAAGACTAAAATGGAATTAACGGATTATCTATATGAAAATATAAAGAGTTAATGTGCATGTATGAAAAATACGTCTCTCACATATGAGTAATTTGGTATATGCGTAAATGTGCAGGTGTGAAATATTTAAAACATACTAGGAGTATATTGTACACGCAAGCTTGAGAGGCAGAATAAATAACTTATTTTAGCACGAAATATCTGTATGAAAATATAGAGAGTTAATGTGTGGGTATGACAAATACATATGTAGTATATATATGGAAAATTTGGAATATGAATCAATGTACGGGTGTGAAATATTTACAATATACGAGACATATATTGTACAAACAGATATGAGAGGGAGAATAAAGAACTTATTCAAACAATCTATATATGTGATATATGACATATAAAACTATTGTACAGAATTTACAGGTGAGTGATAAGAAATTTGTCGGTATATATAATATAAAGATGATATATATTAGATGAAAGCAAATCAAAGTTACAGAAACGTAAATTGCAGAGAAAGACAAAAAGTAACAGTTTATTCTACTACAAACTGTTGTTCAGATAAAACGTAAATCTCAAGGGCGTTGTATAGTAGATTATGGTAAAAGAATGGAAAAAAAATAAGATAAAACCATACCCATGAAAATCGTAGCAGTTTGATGAGAATAGGACGTAGCAAACAATAAAGGAGTTGAACAATAGTTTTCAGGAGGCGGTAAACAGTGGTTTTCGTGCCGACGATGTAAGTTTTTCAAAGACGTTGCACGTAAGTTTTGATCGTTAGTGTTGACTGTAGTATAAGCTTTTCAAAACAGAAAAGAAAAAAAAGAAAAAAAGGATAAAAAACATAATCGATTACACGATTTTAGGGGTTAACATATTTAGAAAATAATCAATTAATAACTGCATTAATTTGAAATAAAAATCTGGAGAAAAAAAGAAATAAAAAATATTTGAATGAAATAAATGATATTATTACGTAAGGTTAATTTGGTAAAAGCAATGACATAAAAAAAATCTAGAAAATTAGAAGTGTAAATATTTTTAATGGTGGACTTTTATGAAAAGAGGAATCCAAAACATATCACCCATCACAATTTCCGTAATTTTTTTTTTTTAAGAAAAATCTAATTACGAAACAAAGTTTATAAATAATGTTCTTTAAATAAAAATTCTAAAAAATAGTCTAGTTTTGAAAAGAAAAAAAAAAGAAGAAGAAGAAGGTACAATACTTTTTTAGTCCATAAAATTTGGGATAAATGTCTATTTGGTTTCCAAAGATTTAAAATGTACATTTTTTGTCATTGAAGTTTCTCAAAATACTAAATGGTTTTTAAATTAATTTGACTGTTAGTTTATTATGTAAATTCTTAAGTTACATGATTATACAATAAAATCCTAATATTGTATAATACAATAATTGCCTTGATTCTTGAACAAGATGATTTTCACAATAACAAAAGTTAAGATAGTATACCTTAATCAATTATGTCAATTCCCTAGAGCAATTGATGAGAATTGTGTTTCTCTCTCTTAGCCCAATACTTTATTAGCCATTCTTGATTGAGAGAAAATACTACTTGATTCTACAGAGAGAGAGAACCAATCCCTAGAGTTTTATCTTTATATATACATCTTCCATCACGGTGTAAGTTAGAGAAATTATCTTTAATTAATTGGCCCACTAACATGAGCATACAACATTAATAGAATAAATGTACATGGGCCACATTAATAATAATATTAGAATTAAAAATCTAACATTCTCCCACTTGGCCCATGTGACATTATTTTCCATATTTGATTAATAAACATAATGCGCATAGGTAGAAGATA
>JAOANK020000009.1:1866818-1878542 GCA_026257165.2 Telfairia occidentalis
TTTATATTATTTGGGAGAATAATATTTGAATAGGATTCAAATATTTATTATATAAATGGGATTTATATAATAAATTTTTTTATATGAATGGGATTCATATTAAAACTATAAGTTATATAAGAGAAATTATTAGAATATGATTCAATTAATTAAATGTTAATTAATTATTTGTATATATATTAAAGAAGATTTAATATATATTAATTATTTAATTTTGTTAAATTAAAATTAAAGGATAACTCCAAATGGGAGTTATCACGATGGAAGTGGGGAGATTTTGACTCAACCCACTTCCTTCCCTCTCTCTCTTTTACATATAGACACAGATGAACAGAGAAGGAATGTTGTTGTATTCACTGATTTCTCGTATTATTCATCTCTCCCAAAAAGTTCCCTACCAAAAATTGAGAAGACCACACTTCTTGGTCTTGAGATCCTAGAGCATAACGGGTGAATACAAGTGGTGGTGTACACATTACGTTGAATTCACAGAGATTGAAGCAGGAGTTCTTCAAAAGGTAAAGTTCTTCCTCTCTGTAATTTTAGTTTCTCAAAATGCATGCTTCTTCCCAAATTCTAAATTGAATATATTAGCGTTCAATCGCTTCCGTTGGTGATTCAATCCCAACAATTTTGTCATCAAATGAATGGGGGAGCATTATTCAAGTAAAAGATTGTCAAAATATTGATCAAGCAATTATGTAGCAAAAAGGGAAGCACATATCCGCGCGAGAATAACGAAAATTCAAATAAATGAGATAAAATCTTTCTTTTCAAAATCCAGTAGTCGTGGGATAAACAACACGCTGATTATTTGATGTAATGAGTCTTCTAATCACAAAAGAAGACTTATAAATAGAAAAGGGCGTCGCCAAAACAAAAGAAGATTGATAATCGATTCTTATTCTCTATTATCTAGAGTTTGAGAGTTTTATCGTGAGTTAGAGATTTCTTTCTATCGTTTTTCTGCACTAGGACTGAAGCCGATGAATCAAAGATGAAGGTGAAGTTACAAAACAACATACTATTAGTGGAAGCTGAAGCGAAAAAGCAGATTCATTCAGAATCTTTATCGGAACACAAAATTCACATTATTCAAATTCATATAACTTGTCTTTATGAACTCATTATTCTTATTTTTATTATTTTTTGTCTTTTGATATTGTAGCATGAACTAATCACCTTTAGGTGAGGATTAAAAGCAATGTTATTGAATTGATTTGGAACTAAAGTACAGATTGTGGAATTGATTTGTTTTAAAGGTATTTTTATTGCATAATATTAGTGTTTGTCTAGCTAATATGCATGAATATCTTCGCTATGTTTGGGGAGAAAATAAGTAGGTTGCTTTTAAAAGACATTAGCCTCTAGGTTAGGTTAGCGGCTGGCTAAGTGAGGAGGTTTAGGATAATCACTCACCTAATGCATGATTACAACAGGTTTAAGTCATAGGTTAATGAAAATTAACTTAAGATAATTAGGAAACCAGGGAGAATTCCATGACTATGGTTATATGATTCGATTATGCAATTTTTTTGCTTCAGCATTCTATTTCAAGAAAAATAGCATTATTCCTTAATCCAAGTCTATTCTTTCGCATCATTACAACTTCAAAAGCATTCTTTTTATTCTGTCATTTAATTTAGTTCACCATTAGTTACAAAAAAAAATCATCATTTATTTATCTTTGTTACTCTTTGAATTCATTAGAAGATTAAAGTAGAATAGTTCAAAGTCTACCACTAATCCCTATGGGAACGGTATAAATATTTATCACTTGCTATTGATTGTATACACTTACACAACCTTAGTGTGGTTATCATTGCGAATTTTAACCTCACCACAATAAGAAACAGTGAGGATCAATCTCTACCACAACCAGAAAGGCACATTGTGGTGCTGCAGGTGAGCTTATGCTTCTTCCTCGGTGAAGCTAACTGGCGGGACGCCAAAGGTGCGCCCTTTTTGGCTTCCCTGACCAAGGACTTTCGTTTGTTCCTAGAGTGTCCCCCAGCTGCTCCTCCGCAAATTTACTATATCTTCGTCGACGGATTGTCCTTCCATGGGAACCTTCTTCGATGTCATCGAGGGTTTGTCCCTAATGGTCGTGCCTAGGTGGGCGATTTCGTGGCTTTCTTTTATCATTGCGATGTTCAACAAACTCGAATAAATAGCCGCACTGTATTAATGATTTGACCTAACTTTTCAAGTCATGGCACTCGACCGTCACATGTTCATGATCTTGGTGGAACTCACAATATTTGCTTCAGTCTCTCTTATCTACGTCTTGTTTCATCCTCGATGGCCATTGCAACATCTTCCCCTCTTCGGTACTAGCGAGTTTTGATAGTATGACATTGATGGGGGCCCTTATTGATTTGTACCGCTCGAGCCCTTTGTACTACGGCTTGTCGAGATTTTTACATGTTGCAGGTTGGATTAACTTGGGATGGGTCCACAAGGAACTATCCTCAGCTCTCCCTTTATTAGGACTCACGGTCGCAAGAGGAGTATGCCCTTACTTGGCCATTTGAGCAGCTACAAGTTTTTTGGCCGATGCAAACTTTTGAGCCCGAGCCATTATTTTAGTGAAGGTCTAGACTGGCATTTTTCCTACTGATGTCAGTAACTTGTGATCACGAAGACCTTGCATAAAAGCCAGGCAAGCAGAGTAATCGAAACTGGAGTCCACAAGCAAGTATTCAATTTTAAATCTAACCAAGTATTCTCGAAAGGACTCCCTAGGAGCCTGTACTATGGTGAGAAAATGTGTCTGAGACTTCCTCTGATCAAGCCCATCTATGAATTGGTTCACAAATAAGGTCGCATGGTCAGAGAAATAAGATATGGCACCTTCTGCAAGCCCTCGGTACCAGCTGTGGGCAAAGCCTATGAGAGTCAGGTCAAATGCTCGACACTTGATGGGGTACTCGTACCTCTGTATGTTCATCCACCAATTAAACACCTCTACATGCTCGACTAGATCAGTGGAGCCATCGTGCTTATCGATAATTGGAATCTTCATTTATCGAGTAGGGTCACCACCATAATGTCAGCCGTGAAGGGCTCTCTACCAAATTGAAGTAGCTCTTTGCATCCCCTAGGTATTCCTCATTCCTTTTATGATGTCATCATGGATCTCTTTCCTCAGTTCCTCCCTCATTTTGGTCATTTATTCGTCCAAGAGATATCAAGCGAGTCGGTGAAGGAATAATTCTTTGTCGCTCCTTCCTTGTCGGATCGCTCCATTTGGAGACCTTGAAACTTCTGCACCTTTTCATTCAACTTGCTCCGTAGGTAGGGGTTTCAGCTTTTAGCACGCTCCTCAAGTCATCGGGAGGAAGCCTCGACTTGAAGAGAAGGATGACTTGGCGTGTACTCTCTATATGGCACGCCTCCCCCGCCCGAGGATTTCTCTCAGTCTAGGTATAAGCCACTGCCTTACCTTTCCTCGGGTCATGCTAAACTATTTCTCCCAATTGAGGACAGGTGCGAGGTCCGGCCGTATGCTTTTGTAGGGTTAATAGGTTAAAGACTTGTTGCATCTATCCTCACATTTCTTTTACTTGGGCTTTTAGGTCGACATTGACTTTACTCGTCCTTTATTTGGTAGGGGTAGCTCGACCCCTTCTTCTCTATGCGGCCAACTTATGTTTCATCTCTGGGCTCGGGCGAGGGGGGTGCTCTACAGCATACAGATTATCCCCCTCTTTAGTTAGACAAGGTCGTGTCGACCTGGCTTCCGTGTTGCCCGCCTGTTGAGGAGTGGAATGGCTATCTTGCATAGCTCGCTAGCAGGATCGTGGAGCAGTAACTTCTTTCTGCAATTTCCACAAACGATGCCAAAATGTTAATGTTAGATTTGGACGAGGTAATTGGTGACCAGCTTCTACAGCTCATCTTGTCTTTGCATCGGTGATGCTCTGCCGAAGACACTTCGAAACTTAAGTTATCGCATTTGGGTGTCAGTTTGGTTAGGGTTGGATAGTAAGCCTTAACCTTTTGTGAAGTGGTCTCTCCCTTTAAATAGGGAGGGTCGGATCCATGAAGGCCTAACCCAATTCGGCACCCCGTGGGTCCTCCGTTTAGGGGCTGGGGTACTTGATGATTTCAGCCTTGGGTTTGGACTTTGGGGCTTCCTGCAATTGGGCCTCCACTGGCATATAGGTGGGCCTTGCCCTGTCTGCCCTTTGCCTTGAACCTTTGGGCCTTGAGATGGGCCTTGACTCATCCCCTAACAGATCTCATTCTCCTATGAAACTTTTTCTTTCATCACGAAGTTAGTCACATAAGGACTGCTATTGCTTGATAGACCTTTTCTTTCACTTGACTTTTTTCTTTAAGTTTGTGTGTCAATGTGGAGGAAAGTTTTATCCTAAGCCTCAAATGAGAGTCTACTTCCCCCTCTTAAGATATTCCTTAAAATAATAATTTCAATCATGGTTTGAAGTGAAAATAAATATGCTCCTTAAAATAATAATTTGATTAGCGAATTATATACAAATTTGTGTTTCATGAAAGAGGGGAAAGACAAACAAAAAAAATTAGAGACAATTGAACTCATGAGACCACTATTGCTTGATAAATTTTTTATATTTTAGTATAAAAATTGTTCCTCCATCAATTAAACTATCACTTTCTTAGCTTCCATCGGCCTCATTCTCCCATAAAAGTTTTTCTTTAATCACAAATTTCTCACCTATGAACCACTATTACTTGATAAGCCTTATCCTTCACTTGCCTTTTTCCTTCTGGTTTGTGTGTCAATATGGAGGAAAGTTTTACTCTAAGCCTCAAATGAGTTTGCTTCCCCTCTTAATACGATGTCATTTTGCTTAAACCAATTAACAATCCTTATTCCCAAATGATTGATTCTCACAAAGTTGTACTGCCATGTGTATTTCATTAGCCAACATGGTGTCTTTCGTTCCTTATAACGAAGCTACCATGTCATGCCTTCATCTTTATCTTTAGGGAAAGTTAATTGTTGGAGATAAATACCTTAAACATGATGTGGCATCCAGCCGAAAACCCAAGCTTAGAAGGTAGAGTCATCGAGGACTACCTCAAAAAGTGATCACCTCGGCCATGAGTCGAGGTGCCACCTTAGAACGGGAGGAAGACTTGACTCGTCCCAAATGCGCGGAGCAAAATGCGTAATGTTGTATATCACGCCAATATTCGTGGCATGATCTGCAGAATGACGGTTTGCATGGTGTGATCCGCGGAGCGACGATACTCATGCCTAAGCAGGCTAGACCCAATTGACAACCTCTCCTTATAAATACGAAAACCAACCCTAATTGTGCAAGTGCGTGTGAGATTCCTTGGCTTAACTAGAGAAAACCTCAAAAAATGAGACTGACTTGCATCAAAGTGTGGTAGGCAAAGTCCCACACTGGAACTAATTTTCTCTTGCAGGTCACCTCAATACTTGTCAACGAGACTCCTTCGTAATTGGGTTAATTTCGTGCACCAACACTAGCAAAAGGATGTTTTTTTTTTTTTGACAACTTTTCAAAATCAAATGTTAAAATGAAGCTTTTAAAATTTTGAGAATGTTGAAATCAACGCTAAAGTTAATATCTTTGTAAAAAAAAATAATAATAAAGCACATACTAAATGAAACTTTTTTATCATATTCCAATTGAACCACTACGGTTTGTAGAGGGTTAGTCCGAGACGTGGCAAGTAAATTGACATTCTCGCTTCTCCAACTTTCTCTTTCTTCCCTTCTCTCCTTTTAACTTTCTCAATTTATTTTGTCCCAGTTAATTTTATCCTCAAACTAATCTTAAAATAACCGAATATAATTTATCTAAATGCATATTTAACATCTTTAGTTCAAAAAGAAACTCTTGCTAAGAGCCCTACCAAAGGCACAGAAGGGTAATCAAATTTATAAACGACTAATCAATTTCCATGGCTAAAACCAGATAAGAGATAAAGCTTGCAAGAGTATTTTCTAAAACTGCTTTGATATTAACATATTTACAAGCAAAAACTATTGAACCAAAACACCAAAGCAGTCTCATGCCAAACATGTAAGCATCCACCTTTTGGAAACTACATAATCCAAAACAAAGAGGTTCTAAGATGAGGAAGATGAGCTATCATCATCCGACGAACCATAACGCTGACTTTCACATAATCCGGGAAAAATCGATGGAAGACTCGGATTCGGAGGTCCCGTAAATTGATGAGCCGAACCAACTATTGTTCTTTCGTTGATTCTTCCGACTTCCTTGCATACCTGATCTAAAATGGTAAGAAAATCCTTTACCACCATGAAAATACGCAGAGGTCGAGCTTCTTCTTTTGATAAGTTGCCGTGGAAGTATTCGGTTATTTCCTTTACCATGGACAGAACAATGCCCTCTTGGACTTGTATCCTTCCTATTTCTTCAGCTGCCTTCCCCAAGAACCTGTTCATCGAGTCAGAGAAATTCGACCTACTCCCTCCTTTCAACATATCTTCGTTTAATCTAATGACCTCAATGATCTTTGTGATCCCTCCAGCAAGTTTCACTACGTCGCTGCTTAGCACATCTGCATCCATTAATGCAGCTTTTTTAACACTGGAGAGTTCCCTGCTAAGACCCGAAACAACTTGAAGGCCGAGCTTTCTGAACTCAACATCGTTTGTTAAAGAAGATTGTTGAGTTTTATCAGCTGTCAGGTTGTGATCAGAGGCAGAGTGCCTATAACCTTCAGCTCTAATAATCTCCTGTACTACGAAATGCAAGAGAGTGGTCTTTCCATCGGTGCCCTTGATATCGACAAGCTTAAGAAGGGTATCAAGTTTAAAGGCATGAGCATCGCCTCGGTTCGTGCCTACATTCATCCGGTTCCCGGTTTTGAGCACTGCTTCAAGAAGTTTGAGAAACATTCTGCTGTTTTTCAGTTCTTTACAAGCAGCCTGTGCAAAAACAAAGTAATTTGCACAATCCATAAATTTGGCTAAGCAAACAATTTGCTGTAACAGACAGTCATATTCTAGAGAGAGGAGTAATAAAAAAGATGCTGACAAGTTACCAAATTACCTCCAGAGTTTCAAAGGACCTATCGAGGTACTCCATCTCCGAGTCGAAATTGGCAATGTAAAGCATTGCATCCACCCTCTTGAATGCAAAAGGTACATTAAGAACTACCTTGAGAAATTTTTCGGCTGGGCCGAGTTTAAAAGGCGAATCATCTTTGTACTCTCTCAAATTACGTTCTTCTTCTTCCGTTGGCGCCATTTTCAGTAAACTTTCAAGAAGTTCAGTACCCAAAGTATCTGAATTTCCTGAATGAACATAACAAAAGAAATGAAAAAATAGTTACTACAAATAGCAGTCCATTATTTCATTGGCACATTCAATGCCTACAAAATCAGGACTAAAAGACACCTGAACCAATGTAGAATAACTACAGTTTTCATGTGCTAAGATGGGAAAACTCCACATTCATTCAATCACTGTTTGAAACGATTTCATCGGATAAGAATTCGACAATCGTTTTCAGAAAATATGTGATCTTTGGCAATTAAAGTCAATATTTTACCATTACCTTGGCAAGAGTATTTTGAATCAGAGATGAAGACTAGGTAATAAATTGTCCATTACATGAACTACAACTAGAACTAGATGTACAATTCACTCTAAAAATGACTTTACTCTCCAATTATTACAGCAAAAGGTACAAGTTTATGTCAGCAAGAGGCGTAGAGGACATCTATTTTTCATGGCTAGTTAAAAGCACAAATGTGGGAAATTTTGAATCCTATTTCGGTCATCAACTTCCATACTGTTTTCGTTTTAGTTCATAAACTTTCAAATGTTTCGGTTATGTCCATATCGTTATTTTCTCATTAATCATTTAATGAGAAGCTAAATTCATTTGAAAATCCAACATCCAACCAACTACACTTGACTTTGACTTCAGATACTCGTCCATGTATAGATATTTATTAATAAATAAATGGACAGAAGATACACTTGACTTTGACTTTAATACTTGTCCATATATAGATATTTATTAATTACATAAATGAACAGAAGATATATTGATGTCAAGTTTTTGTTAAATAATTTATAAAACTGGAACACATAATGTAAAGTTACCTTCCAAAAGGGCCTCAGAGACTTCTTCAATGGTGACATTGAGAGCCCTCAACAAAATTGCAATATTCTGAGACTTCTTAGGATCAAGAACTCGATTCTCTTGGTTCCCCAAAGGCAGGTTTTGACGAACACCATTTTCTTTGCTCATCAGATTTGAATTATTATTATTCACCATAAAAAGTGATTCAATCATTTCTTCATTCAACCTACAACCATATCACCAGAATACAGTTCAAAAAATGATGCAAAACACGTAATCTAATCATTTCAACAAAAGGCACAACAAAATTTTCATACTGAAAAGAACTCGACTTGATCTGATCCCACACCATCGCTCGATCGGAGCTCGTTCGAACTTTGTCCCAATGTAATGGCTTCAGTTTCGGCTTCGAATTTTCCTCCATTCTCTCTCCATCTCCAATGGGGACCAGTAGCTCTCCCACTGAAATAGGAGCTATGTTCTGTGAGACAATCGGTCTTGATGGTACGACAAGAACGGGAGGACCTGTTAAGAATATGAATAAAAGATAATTTAATATGTTATCGAGCCATGATTCCTAATTTTGAACTTCTCTAGCATTCCTAATTTTGAACCTCTCTAGCATCATTTAAATATTGACATAGTGGTAATCTATCAACTTAAGCTTTTGAGTTTAATAAACCGAACCTGGATTTGGCACCTTATTGGGAAGGGAGGAAGATGGAGGAATCTCCCAGAACATTGGAGGCGGTGGTGGTGGAGGGGGCGGTGGGGGCAGCTTCACCGGCAACGGTGGCAGGTAATCCATCTTGAATCCATTTGAAAACTGTCGGTGCAGCTCCGAAAAATCGGAGTCCCTCGACGGTGAGTTCTTGGTGTTCCCAGAACCTTCCAGTGGCGAAGAAGCAGAGGACAACGACGGCGATGGCGGGACCAGACGCGATGGTAACGGCCGTAAAGGAATTGGGAATCTGACAATGGAGTCAGGCGATTTCGATCTCAAGCTCGTGGGGCTCAAAATCAATGGCGGAGAAGGACTATTAGGGACTGAAACAGAGGGCGAACCAGAATTCAAGCTCAAAGTATAGCTTTTTCTCATGAAATTCACAGGACTCGATCTCTTATGACCCACATTCTCTTTCCCGCCGGCCGAAGAGCCTCTCGGCGAAAAGAACTCTTCGTCGTCGCCGTCGCCGTCGTCAATGTAGCCATCTTCGTCATTGTTATCATTGCCATTTCCACTCCGCCTTTCATAATACTCGGCAAAATTTCGCCGAGGAAGCGGTGGAAGAGGCTTCAGCTCGGGGGAGCCCATCTTCACCGGCGACGCCGATTCCACAACTCCAGCACCACCGTCTTCCACAATTCCAGCAGCTTCCTCGTCAATTTCCCGAGAAGTGGCCAAAGTCCCAAGATAAAGAAATTTTGAGGTGGTAGTAGAGGTGGTTCTGTGCTTGTGGACGCCGTCAGAGGTGTCAATGTCCGGCGGGTACAGCCGGAGATTATCAGTCCGTGAAGCCTTATCAGTAGCAGAGATTTGGCGGTTTCTCCGGCGGAAGTAGAAAAACAGAGCAAGAAGCAGAAGGAGAACAGAGGAAAGGAGAGAAACAGAGACAACAATGGCGAAGACATGGCGGTGGAGGTGTTGGGAAGAAGTGGGTTGAGGAAAGAGAAGAGCAGAAATATTGGCCGGAAATGTAGGAAGCGCGGTGGAAGGGGGAGCGGGAGGAGGCGGGGGCGAGGAGGCGTAGGAGGGAAAAAAGGGTTTGGGGGGAGTGGAAAAGGGAGTGGAGGAAAAGGGAAGTTTAGGCTGTTGGGGCTGAGGCTGAGGCAAAGGAGAAAAAGAAGAGGGAGCATGAGCTGGAGACAAAGAAGAAGCCCATGGGAAAAAGGGTTGGTGGAGAAGGTGGCGGTGGAGGAGAAGAGTCCGGTCAGCGGCGGCGGAATGGGGTGAGAGAAAGAGAAGAAAAAAAGCGAGAAAGAGAAGTAGGGGCATTGTGGGGGGGAAGAAGAAGAAGAAGAAGAAGAAGAGAGGCATTGAAGGAGGGAGGAGAAGAAAGGAGGTTAAAAACGAAAAAGGGAGAATGAGAGAGACAAAAGGTGAGAAATAATTGGGATTTGCAGTTTTATTTGGTAGTGGAAAGATTCTTTCAGCAATGATCACAGTGGAGGAAGATTGAGAAAAGATGAGCTGTAGACACATAACACAACACAACACAAGTAAGGTGAAAATGAAAGCGCTTTCTTTTCTCTTCAGTAGCGAGTGAACGAAAGGAAGCAGATTTTTCTTTTTCTGAGGCTTCACGCGCGGGGATGGAGCGTGTCAGAAACACACGAAATTACTCAAATACCCTTCTCTGTTTCACTGTTCTACTTGTGTGTTGTTTTGTTTGACTTGCATTTGCATTCCAGCAGGCGCCAACATTCAGAGTTCTGAGGGATTCGCAGAGTCCTTTCCCCCTTTTTTTTTTCGATTTTGGCAGTGCAGGAGGACGCGGTGGCTTTTCTTGTTACCCGGTTAAAATATTACTTACGTTCTTTAAAAATGGGCGGGTAAATCCTCCCTGCTCCTTAATACCTTTTTGTTTTTTTTTTGGAACTTTTTTTACCTCAAACTTTGTTTCCTTTTCAAATTTATGGATTCCAATTCAATCAACTAAATTCATTATGTTGTGATACTTCTCGTTACCGATAAATTTTTCCAACATTCATACATAAACCGCTCATTTGGTTATGTTATTACTCAAATTTCTTAAATTAGAGGTTGAATTCCTCCCCACCATTGAACTTAAAATAAAAAACAAGTAGAAATGTACAGTATTAATTTTAAAAAATAAAAAGTTAAGGCGCCGTTTGATAGCCATTTTTGTTTTCAGTTTTTGGTTTTTCTGTTTTCTGTTTTTGGTTTTTGATTTTCTGTTTTTTAAAAACAAAAATCATATATGTTTGATAACTGTTGTTTATTTTCTGTTTCTAAAAAACAGAAAACCAAACTTGTTTGATAACTGTTGTTTATTTTCTGTTTCTAAAAAACAGAAAACCAAACTTGTTTGATAACTGTTTTGGTTTTCTAATTTTTAAAAAGTTAGAGAGATATGTTAGGGAGAGAAAAATATGTGGAAATTTGGATAATAAACGTTTAAAAACATAAAGATAAAATTTTTAGAGAGAAAAGTTAGTGAAAGAAAATTTCGAGAGATAAAAAAAAGAATTTACAAAGAAAAAATTAATAGGAAGAATTTTAATTAGAATTATTTTAAAAAGTATTGAGAAACAAAAAAAAAAGGTTAAAGGGAGAGGAATTTAAGACGAAACAATTAAAGAAAAAAGAGAAAATCGTAGAAGAATAATAAAATTGAGAGCAAAAGATATGATAGAAAAAAAAGATAAATTAAAAAGATAAAAAAATATTTGTAATGAGAGAAAAATTTTGGATTCAAAAATGTTAGAGAGATATATTTGTTAGATAATAAAAATAAATGTGTGGGAGAAAAAAAGTGAGAGAGTAATTTTAAAAATAAATAGGTTAAAGAGAAAGATAAATTTAGAAAAAGAAAATTTGAAAAAAAATATTAAATTTGTAAAAAGGAAAAAATTAGAATATATTAAAATAGAAAGATAAATGAAATTTATAATAAG
>JAOANK020000009.1:1878642-1902760 GCA_026257165.2 Telfairia occidentalis
GGAGTGACTCAATTTAGAACAAGATTTCCAAATCTTGCTTCTAGATCTTTGATCTTAAGAGGTAATCTAATTCTAGCATTGTCTCTTGGTTGATATTAGTTTTGCATGACGTGTTAATTTCCTTGATTCAAGGGTTCTTGTTTCAACAAAAGCTTGAATCTTTGAGTTGAGAGTTAGGATTGTCTTATCACTGGGTATGTGCTTTACATACTCAACTTTTTCTTTAAACTTTTTTGTTGATGAGAATCAGTTATGAAAAGGCCATGGTCGAGTCACTTAGTCTTTCTCATTTTTAATTGTTTTATTGGACCTTCATGAGTTTTAGGATTCTTATTAATTCTTTGAGAATTTTTTTATTATATTATTTATTTTAAATTGAGATGCCAATAAATTATCTTTAATTAATTCTCAACAATTTTGGTTACTTTAAAAACAAACTAAATTTCTAAATGTTAAACTCGAGTCGTTTCATCGCTTAAAGCATGCATGATTGTGACGATCTTAAGAAATTGAGTCTTAGAAAGTTGGGTAGTTACAAAAATAAAAGAATACAAACATGGCTAACAAAAACTATAACCTAAAGAAGGGAGTCAAAACAAACCAACTAACAACCTAACAAGATAATAAAGGGATCTAATCTAAAAGAATAAGATTGAGAGGATAATTACAAAAGCCTCTACATACTGACGTCCAAAGAAAAGCAATAAACTTTGCAAGAGCTCATACGCCTCTTTCCAAGACCCCTCTAGCCCTCTAAAAATTATCTCATTCCTTGCCAGCCAAATACTCCATACAACAGAAGGGAGAGAGAGAAGGAAAAAAAAAAACTAGCATTGAGGGTGGATGATGGAATAAAACCTCCTCCATCCACAACATAATATGGTCCAGCAAATTGAGTGAGGGAGAGAGCTTGACGAACAGACAGTGTTTGAGAGCGACGAGAAATTGGGAGAGAGAGATTAAGGGAGTAACTTTGAGATCCAATTGATCTGACTGGTTACATCCGACCTAAACTTTGATTCAAAAGATGAAGAGAGTGAGATAGAAAAAAAGACGAGTCAAGTCGATGGACTGAACTCAACAAGGGTCCACATTTAACATGTTGGGTATGCCCAGAACCCAAAAAAGTATTCAAGTTTCGAGTGTTTACTTGGCCAATATCAAAGCTTACCTATATACATTATATTCTCGAATTCAAGTTGACATGTGTACATGTGTATATACAAGAATGAGCAAGGAACCAGAAAGCGTAAAACTGCTCGAATTCATGCACATTATGCTATACTTTTGAGGCCTCTATCTCATCTACTTCTACAGAAATCCTCTATATGTCTAAATGCTACTTGAAATTTGTATTTCATACCATTTTTGTTGCTTCTTTTTAGTGCTGCTTGGCTATGGACTTGTGATCTGCCACTTTCTGTTTGCCCTTCTCAGCTTTCACATACTTTTGTTTTAGCTTTTTCTGTTCAAGTTGCAACTGCTGTGATGGCACTTTAGCTTCTGACAACTTATCAGAGACTTTTATCTCATCCTTCTTCACCTTTGAATAGCTTAAGCATGTTGTTTCTTTTTGTACATATTTGAGTTTCTGCTTACATTGAAACTTTTGTATAGACTCTGCCTTGTTTTTTATAATATTCATTGTGTCTTTCTCGTTCTTCACATCCTTTTGGGCTGTCATTTCCTTTTTAGCAGACACATGTGAAGATGCTTTCTCCTTGCATTCTGACTCAAGCTTCGGTTGAACTTGCAACCCCTGTAAAGTCCCTTTAGCTGTTGACATGTTATTGACAACTTTCATCTTATCCTTTGTCTTCGTATCATTTTGTGATACTGTTTTCGACTCGAACTTTGGTTGAAACTGCAACCCTTGTGAAGATCCTGTAGCCGTTGACATAAAATGGGCAACTTTCATCTTATTCTCAGCCTTTTTATCGTTTTGGGATGTTGTTTCCTTCCATACCGATTCAAGCTTCGGTTGAAACTTCAACCCTTGTGAAGGAGACCCTTTAGTTGTTAACATGTTATCAGCAACTTTCATCTTATCCTTATTCTTTGTTTCTTTCTGTACCAACTCCAGCTTAGGTTGAAACTGCAATCCTGGTGACGACCCTTTAGCATACGACATGATATGGGCAACTTGCATCTTATCCAGAGTCTTTGTATCATTTTGAGATGCAGCTTCCTGATTTACCAACTCGAGCTTAGATTGAAACTGCAATCCTTGTGAAGACCCTTTAGCAATTATCTTCTTATTCTCAGTTTTCGAATGACATGCTGTTTCAAACTCAAAAATAGGCTGAAACTTCAACCCTTGTGAAGACCCTTTTGCAGTCGGCATCTTATCAGCAACACTCATCTTGTCAATCTCTTTGCCCTTTCTTTTTCTTGTTCTCCCCTTCCTTCTGGAAGCAGATGAAAGCTTGGTGCTCTGGCTTGTATTTCCAACCATGTTTGAAGTGATTTTCTCCTGTCTTCCGCACTCCAACTTTCTTGAAAGTTCTTCAATTGTAGTAACAAGTTCAGGATCGCTGAAAATAGAAGATCAACAACATGAAAAATACATATAGGAGAGCATCTATATTCTAATGGACTGGAAATTGAGCACATTTTGACTGAAATTTTCTAGCAAAACAACCCAAAGGGATATATTAGCAGGAAAGGCCACAAAAAGCTGCTGCCAGTTGACTCAATTCACTTGATTTAAACAACCAATCAGCAACCTCTTAGAAAGGGATCTGATTCATATAGACCAGAATCAGACAAATTCAAGCAATGAGTAAGATTTTTATAATTTATTTTCGTCTCGGTTAATCTCTTGGTTTGGTTTGGTGTTAACAATTATAAACTGGTTAGCTTGGTTTCTTGTTCTGTTTATTTTTCCTTTCTTTTCTTTCTTTCTGCAAGAAGCCATATTTCATTGAAAGGACGATATACTGCTTTTAAGGCATTACGAAAATGGACATTTCAATTGCTTCAGGGGGGAGCCCATTCCTTTTGTTATTGTTAGTGGGCATATTTAGCTTCTTTAGTAGAGCCTTTGTACTTTCTTTTACTGTTTCATTTGTTACCATTATTCTTTTATCTTATTTGTTTAGTCTTATTGCAAAACTTCAAATGGTAAAATTAAAAGAGATGGAAAACCTCTTTGGAATCCACTAACTTAAAGACAATTGAGCAGGAATCTATGGATTCAGAGGTGAAGACAATTTCTATCAAGAAAAAGATAAAATAAAGAACAGAATTCAGAAAACAATAAGATAACTAGATAAGCCTCTCTTGAACTATATAAAGAAACTCACCTCACACCAAGTGCAGGAGACATCTTCAGTTCATCAAGTAAGCTTTTTGCTTGAAAAAGTTGACTCTCTCTGTCAAAAGAGCCTTCCTGTCTGGACTTGGGCACCGAAGTATTCATGCAATGAACTTTTTTCTTCAATTTCATCTGAAATAAGATTTAAGAAAAAGATACAGCTTACAGGACAAAAAGAAAAAGACAAAAAAGAAAAGAAAGGCAGATAGCATTAAAATACAAGATCTTACCTTCTTTAAGGCATTAGATCTGCTACCCTTTGGATTTTCCGTATGAGTACCTTTTTCTGATTTCATGGAATCAAACATTTTATTCAAGTTCTTTTTTATCATAATTGGTACACCGTCTCTGTTGTCATCTTCGTTAGCACTATGCAGAACTTGTGAGCTTTTAGAATTCAACAGAGTTGAATCATTGATAGTCTCAGTTTTCTTGCTGCCAGAAGAAGAAAAAGCTCCACAATTGTGGTCATCCATGGGATTCTTTGCATAGAGTAACTTCCATAAGTCTTCCTTTCTGCCAATATTCTTCATTCTAATGTAAATGGCTGCTGGAGCAACAGGTTTCTTGCAGATACCTCTAAAACATACTTTGACTAGAGGATTCCTAATCTTCCAAACTGCTTCTGCCATATAATTCAAGAAACAAAGATTCCGCTTCTTTCTTTTCTTAAAGAGCTCAACGAATGCATCAGGTAACTGTGAATGCATATCGGGTTTACCAATAAAATCATAAAGCAGGTTATAGTATTTCCCCAAATTGGCTGAAAGTAGACACATTATAATGACAAGTCTCAACAGAAAAACTGGATAGTACTCCTTCGAGTTGATGTTGGATCTCTTAATCCACTCCCTTGCACCACAGTTATTGTAGAGAAGTTCATGAACCATTTTTGCTATAAAGTCAAACAAGTGTTCACAAGATACTTCGGTATTCACCATGCTTTGTCCTTGCCTGCTCGACCACTCCTCGCATACGAGCCACTCAATGAATGAAGATCGAGTGGTATAGAAGCATCCTTGAGACATTGATATTAAAACAAATTGACGCTCGACTATATACAAGAAACAGTTAGGTGACATATAATCAAATTCTTTCTTCCAGTTAACAAAAGTAAGCATCAAAGCCTCATGCAACTGATTGATCAGAAAACCTTCTCCAGAAGCTTCATCAACTTTTCTAGCCACTGAACTTTCTGAAGTTTGTGAAGCTATCATGGGTCCTTTGAGTGCACCAATTACGGCCTTCCAATGTAGCTTCACATGGCATCTTCTAGCAATCTTATCATACAGTCCAAAGGTTAGCTTCCCTGAACCTAAAAGTGCCATCACCACCTTTCCAATTTTTTCATATGATATCTGACCCTTTGAACAAATTGTTTTCAATACGACTGCTTCAATGACATTCCTAGAAAGCTGGGTTTCTCTTAAAGTAATCATATTTTCAGTCATTGGATCAGTCCAACAAAGACCAAACACATTATCAAAGAAATGACCAGCATACGATTCAAGGTACTCATGCAGTTTTTGGTCATCATCAGGCAATTTGGAAAGGTTGGAAGATATCAGAAAGTTTGCAATCTCAAATATACAAATGGCAGCGGAACTTTGACAAAATTTAGATAAGGAATGCATGACAGAGAACCTGTGGATGTCACTTAAACGTTCCAAAACTTTCATACCAACAGAAAGTAACTCTGTGCTCCAATAATGCCTAGCAGCAAGAGCAAACTGTTCAACATCCATGCTCATCAGCTTTCCATTTCTCTCGATAGATTGAAGGTTAATATGCATTATCCAATCAGCATCGGTAAATAACAACTGATAAGCGTTCTGGCAGTCAAACTGCTTCCTCATACCCAAGTATTTCAAACAAAACCCTTCGTAAATTATGAACTCGTCAACATTTTTGGTACCAAGAGACTCGAGATATTTAATTATGCCTATGATATTATCCTTCCAGAGGTTCCAAACGTGGGAAAGGGTTTGAATGGAAACCTGGCTCTGAGAGATTCTATTTTCCGCATGTTTCAAGGGATCGCTAACTATTTGATCTTCCCAGCTATATGATGAGGTGTTTGAACAAAGGTGAGCATCAAGAATTCGTCGAGATGATAATATCTCACCACAGATGTTCTTATTTTCACGGGAGCTGCTCAAGTGATGTTTCATATCTAACAAGCTATACAGTCCATCAGATAGTATATTGCTCTCTAAACAAACATTTCTGTGGAATACATCTGAATGAAGCTTTGCAGTTGATTTTGCTCTTGATAGAAGCTTCTCCTTTTGCTTAAACTGCTTCAAGGGCCATCCTTTGCTTTGGGTTGTCCATAGAGAGCTGGCTAGAACATAGAAGAGAATGAGTTCCACAGCCTCTTCATGTTGGCCAGCCTTCTCTAGTAAATCAATTTCAAGCAGAAGATCCCCTTTCAGCCTTGCAATGGCAGCAGCCTCCATATAATTGCCGGATATTTCTTCCAGTGACAAAAGCTCATTAAAGCAGCCCAAAGACTTCAAAAATAAGCGTTTGGAATCTATAGAGTGAAAAGCTTCAACAAACTTCATCATGGTTCTTTTGTCTTGAAGCCTATGATAGTGAAGTGCACATTTTCTTAAAAAAGTAAGCTTCAAGTCTTCCAACTCGTGAATATTGCCAACTAAACTACCTTGGCCCAGATGTTGTTTACAGCACAGGATGAACTGCAGCCTAACATTGGCAAAATTGTGCAACAACGTTTCGGTGGCACATTTTAAAAACTGGGAATTCTTGAGAAAATTTTCAACTTCACAGAAATTAATGGCTATCATACTTTGACATAATTCAGAGGAGTTAGAGGCACTGGCAGAGAAAGCATAAAGGGCTAATAACTTTTCCAGGACCTTCATTCCAACCGATAGCAGTTCTGAACTCCAATATCTCCAGCCAGCAGATGTAAACTGGCAAGCAGTAATGCCAATTAAATTACCATTCCTATGCAGGGATCCATTGACCACTTCTGTTGCCCAATCAGCATCAGGATTAAGCAAAAAGAAGAGTGTTACTTGATTATTGTATTGCATCCTTACACCGAAGTAAGACAAACAAAAATCCTGTTGACTCTTATAGTAACCATTTGCATCTTCAATGTCAGTAGAACATAGATAATCAAGTACGCCAATGAGACAATCCTTCCATAAATTCCAAAAGTAAATCAATGTTTCAAAAGACACCTGATTTTTGGAGATTGTTTCTTTTGAATGCCTTTCTAGATCACTCTGTATCACATTTTCCCACAAGAAATTTGACACATTGAGTTTAAGATGTGCATCTAAAATCTTCCAAGAAGAAAGAATAATACCTCTGAAATTTTTATTGCCCTCAAAAGCAATAAGACTCTGTCCCATCTCATCCAAGCCACTTACTTTGCATGATAAGATATTAGCCTCTACAGTAATCATGTCATAAAATGCTTCTGAATCATGTTTTGCAATTGATATCATTTTTTCTAACAGTTTCTGCTTGTGCTTGAACTCCTTTAATGGCCAACCTTTGCTTCCAGAAGTCCACAACGAGTTTGCATATATGTAGAAGAAAAGAAGTAAAGATGCCTCTTTATAGTTTCCTGTCTTCTCTAGCAAATCAACTTCAAGAAGAAGGTTTCCTTGTGACGCTGCGATGGCCAGAGCCTCTGAAAAGTTTTGCGCTTCCATTTCTAGAGTCAAGAGTTCATTGAAGTAGTTGAAAGACTTCAAGAATGAACGTTTGGAATCCATAGAACAGAAGGCCCTAACAAACTTTAACATGGTGCTGCTATCTTGTTTTTCATGAAAATAGAGCGCACAACTCATGAGAAAAGATTGTGAGTTGTCATGAACAGCTTGAATTTCATTGGCCAGACGTACATTTAGAGTCTGGTGCAGTCTTAAAAACTGGATGGAAAGAAGCCCCAAGTCAAAAATGATTCTTAGGTTTTTGTAGTCTATGGATGACTTGATATAATCGTCGTCTGTAAGGAACTTAACCATTTCAAAAATATGAACGGCAGTGAAAGCCTGGAAATAAAATGAGAGAGAGCTCCTAATGGAGATCATATGAAGATCTTTTAATTTAGATAAAACCTTCAACCCAACAGAAAATACTTCTGAAAACCAATAACTCTGTGCAGCCGCAACAAACTCTCTAGAATTGATGCAATATTCGTCTCCTTCAAAAGATACTGTTCTAGCCCATTCAGCTTCAGGCTCAAGTAAAAGGTAAATACTGTTCCCATAATTTAACTGCTTCCTTACCCCCAAGTAATCTAGACAGAATTGTTCGTAGCTTGCATAATCACAATTAACTTGGTTTTCAGGAAGTTGAAGGTACATTAATATGTTCGAGACATGTTCTTTCCAGAAATTCCAAACGTAAACCAGTGTCTCAATGGAAACCCGGTTTAAGGAAATTGTTTGCTCCACATGTTCTCTTAAATCGGTCACTATTTTATTTTCCCATATAAATTTGGAGGCACTGAAAGAAAGATGAGCATCAAGGATTCTCCAAGCAGACAGAATTTCACCTCGGAGATTTCCATGCCTCCAGGAGGAACTCCAATTCTGCTCCATCTCAGAGAGTGTCCTTCTCTGATTTGATAAGATATTGGCCTCAGTGGTAACATAGTCATAGAAGCTGTCTGACTCGTTCATTGCCAGTATCTTTGCTCTTGTTAAAAGTTTCTCCTTTCGCTTAAATAACTTAAGTGGCCAACCTTTTTTGGCACATGCCCACAAAGAACTGAAAAGCACGTATAGCAGTATGAGTGAAGATGCATCTTTGAAATTTCCAGCCTTCTCTACAAGATCAATCTCAAGTAAAATAGCCCCTTTCTTCATCGTCATACTAATTGCCTGTTTTACTTCTTTCTTCAGCAGCAATTTGTTTCCAGAGAGACCCAAAGTCCTGCGGAATGAACATTTTTCATCCACGGAGTCGAAGGTTTCAACAAACTTCATCAAGGAACAGAAATCTTGAAGTTGGTAATAGTAAAGGGCACCTTTCTCCAAAAACATATGCCAGATCTCTTTAATATCTTGACTTTTCTCAATCAGATCTACATCATCACATTTCCTCCAGCTGCAGATCACTTGCAACCCCATCTGAAAAAGATTTGCAATGGTGCAGACATTCAAGAACTTTAAGAAGCATCTGCCCCTAGAATATGTCTCAGCCGCTAATTCGTAGCATTCCGCCAGCATATAACAGTCACCAGCATCTTCGAACTTTGCTTCTCCACATTTTGTTAAATATATATAAGCTACATCAATAATTGAGACATTATATTAACAAGGTAGTATAAACTGGGCGTATACTTAAAAAAGCAAGAGAAATGAAAACAAAAGCGAAAATAATAGTAATTTAAAATAAAGAAGAGGTGTAAATAGATGGATAACATATGCATATTCATGCAGCATCAGGTGGCAAAAGAGAGACAAGAAAGTAATATAAAAATAAGGTCCGTTCGAGGGAACCACAATTGAGGTAAAACAAAGTAAATTAATTTGTATTATCCATTTCTTATAATCAGAGGCAAATTTGAATTTCTTGAAATCTTATAATTACAATGCATAATACACATTTTCAATTTACAATTTTCTTATTGAAACTTTTTATTATAATGCAAACTGTGAAAGAATCTGGTAATTCTAATTGCATTAGAAAAGATAATGATACTCCAAGTGGTTCGAAGAACTTGCACACCTCCCTTATTGAGCTAGCTCAAGCTAAACAATCACAATATTGCCTCCTTTCTCCTAATGCCCGATCCTTCTATTTATAATAAGTACTCTCTAACAAACTATCCTGCTAATTATCATACGATCACTAGCTATCTAATCCATTAGATACCGAATTATGATCCTTGCATGGTCTAGGAAGTTAAACAAGAAGATTCAAATCATGCGTCAAATTTCAAAATTGAAATTATATACCTGCTGTTTTATACTCTTCTAACTCAATGAAGCACTTAGCAGCAACCTCAGCACGATCCATAGAAATATAAATTTCAGCAGCTTCCCGAAGGGCATTACAAGCCATTTCAGGATTTGAGCCATCCAATATGCCAGCAGCACGAAGAGAAGCAGCCCTAGCCCATTCTTTTCTACGTCTGTCTTCAGCTCTTTCAAAACACAAAGATGCTGCCCCATAAACACCCTCAGAAAATAACTGCCATAATGTATAAAAAATAAGAACAAAAGATGAAAAAGAAAAGAACTTGCAACAAAAATGAGGATTGAATCTATCCGGCAGTAAACATTTCAATATCCTAACAACCCAATCAGTATATATATTTGTCTATGTGGATAAAAAAGAACAAGTGCAACATAGCTAAATATATTTGGAACTTCATATAAATTAATCCACTATGTCAACACAAACCTCTCATTGGTCATCTGTTTGGTCAGTGTGGTTAGATTTTTAAACTATGCTATCCAAGCCTTAGCCATGGATGTTTGGTTGGGTAATCATAGACTTATGCAACATTCATTCAAAAGAGAGAATGAAATTTGGGATCTCACCCGAAATACCAATACAAGAACTCCACCTTTCAGTTTCCACACACCCCCCGCTATCATTTCCCCTTTATTGGACAGTACAGATATTCCTTCAAATATAGAAAACAAGAACTACAATCACAAAAAACAGCCCCAACACTTCTCCCACCCTCTTGATTTTTCATTGCACGCTCTGTTATTTCTATCCAACCAAGTAGCCCAAATAAAGACTTTGACAGCATTCATCCAAATAATTTTAGCTTTCGCTTTCAACCCATTTCCACATAACATTTGTGTCATTATTCTTCATTGAGACATCAATAGCTCAAGCAATATGTAACTCCTTAACAAGTCCAAAAACTTTCAGCTGTAATCACAAAAGAACAGATTACTCAAATTTTCCACTGAGTTTCTGCATAACAGACACCAGCAAAGCTGAGACTGAATTTTATTTTTTCAAAGAGAAACCAACTTTCATTGAGAAAAAAAAATAAAAGAATGGCATACAAAAAGACAGCCCGAGAAAAGGAGCCAAGCTAAACTAAAAAAAAGACTCCAATCTAATAAATGAGACCTCAGAAATATTTATACAACTCCTCAAAAATAGAGGCCCACAAAGAAACAGTAAAAACAAACTAAGGCTCAAACCTCCTCTAAAGGCCTCTCAACCCTCTAAAGATACGATTGTTTTTTTTAAACCAAAAACCCCACAAAATAAACAGCACAAACACCCGCAAGCCATAAAAAATGAACCTTAGCCCAAAAGGGCAGCTGAAGGAGAAACTCCCCCAATATAGAGCTACATGCCACAACAGTATTTGAAAAAGCCTCCTGAGACACACTTAGGTCCAAGGCATGGTCCATGTGCCTCACTTCAAAAAATTGACACACCCTTAGTGAAGTCCACTGCAGGCATGCACCTCAACACTTGAGGTGTGTCCCTCAACACCTCAAACCTAATTTTCTACTATATTTTACAATTTTTCGAACTTTTAAGGTAGAAATTTATGAATATTTTTTAATTCATTTAGTACCCACAATCTCAAATAAAAGCTATACTTTCTTAAATTTGTCATCATCTTATTATTTGTAATACTATTTTTCTTTCTCTATATTTATTAATTTTTACATTTTTCTATTGTTTGTTGAAAAAAACTCTATGCTTTTTTTAGCGCTTCACGCTTACGCTCTAGAGGGATATTGCGTCTTACTGTGCCTCAGACTTTAAAAAACACTATGCCACAAGCCTAGACATGCAGACATTGAACACATGAAAAAAAAATCAAACTACAGAATCAAAGTGACATCTCCACAAAAGGTGATCGACGTCCTTGGTCACTCCCCTCCAAAAATACAACACTGCAGCCCTATCAAAGTGGAAGACTCCCACGAGATACAATCCAAAGTCTTAACTCTACCATGAAGCACTTGCCACACAAAAAAATTTCCCTTAGGAATTTTAACCTTCCAAAGCAAGGGTTCCTACACGAAAACCTTTCATAAAGAGTTGAGACCCCAAAGATGTAAATTCTTTCTCCCCAGACGAACTGC
Source organism: Telfairia occidentalis (assembly GCA_026257165.2). Classification (NCBI taxonomy): domain Eukaryota; kingdom Viridiplantae; phylum Streptophyta; class Magnoliopsida; order Cucurbitales; family Cucurbitaceae; genus Telfairia; species Telfairia occidentalis. Next base: position 1,890,022 of record JAOANK020000009.1, read on the forward strand.
AAAATCCACTAACAAGGACAAAAGGGACAATATTCATCATTTTCTTAACAGACAAAGATTGACGGAAGTCAAGAGAAAGAGAGGAGGAAGCAACAAAATAGGGTAAAATAGAGGTCATGGAATGGAACTTTTTGAAGGTCGTATAAGCGAGGAAACAAAGGTCAAGGAGGTCTATCATCCAATCACTTATTCTCCAAAATATAGATATCATTCCCCTCACCTACAACACACTGAACAAACTGGGAGAAAAAAGGAAGTCCCACAAAAACACCTTTCATGAGTTCTTAGAGGTATTCAATGCACCGTGACTTGCACACCATACAAAAGGATGAGGATCGTACTTGCTGACTATAAGTTATAACTTTATGCCACGAGATGTCAGACTCCTGAGGAAAGTACCACAGCCAATTGGCCAAGAGAACTTCATTACGCTTTCACAAGTTATCAATACCTAGTCCCCCAAGGCTTAACAGATTCGTCGCCTTATCCTACTTCATCTCATGAGAACCCTTTCCCTCATCAATCCCTTCCCACAAAAAATCTCTCAACAATTTTTCCAACTTATTGATAACCAATACGAGAACTATGAACAAAGAAAGAAAATAAGTAGGAATTCAGTAGGAATTCTGCTAAATATAGACTAGATAAAAATCATTCTACCTCCTATAAAACAGAAACTTCTCATGCAAGAAGCTAGACACTTCTAGTCCTCTTAAAGCCTTTATTCTACCTTAAGTTTGTCCATTTAGGATAACTGAAAACTTTGCATTCAAAACATTATTAAAAACTGCATGGAAAAGGGTGCATTTTTTTTTAGAAACCCGTCTTTTCCTTCCATTCAAGTATGCCCGCCCCACTTCTTCCATGATGTCAAACAGCATTGGAAATTAATCTTTATCGAAAATTTTTAATTAACTGTGATCCTCTTTTTTATAATTAAAAAACGAACTAGAAGAGCTTTCTATAATCCTGAGTTAATTTCATTATCACCCTTGTACCTTTTGAAAATTCTAACAGAAGGTTTCTTATTTCCTCCCCATCTATCTATCTGTCAATGTACTAGAAGTACACCTAGATTACATATGAAGAGTGTCAATAATTATCAGAATAATCAAGTGGGTACTTGTTATCAGTAATTTAGCATTATATAAACATGAATGTTAAAAAATTGATCAGACCTCGAGTCCCAATGATCTCCACTCCTCTTTCGTGCTTGGAGCCTTCATTTCTTGTATGATCGAGAAATCCCATGTCTTGACTTGAATATAACATAGTTTTTTCCAATAGTCAACAATTGGATTTGAAAACACCTGTTCGTCTTCATAAATCCATAATCGTTGCCTTGAACGTGTAATTGCTAGATGAAGTAGCTTTAATTCTGAACATAAGTCCATACATATTGGTTGATTGAAGTTTGGAGAACTGGGAGCAATTTCAAGCATGTCTTGCTCGATCATATATTGATATATTACTCTCCACTGATGTCCCAGAGGTGATGAGTTGAAAAAATTGTACAACAGAACATCCTAAAATGATGGAAAGAAAAAGGAACTAGGTGAAGGCGAAGATAGTAGAACTCCAGATATAAGTGGAAAGAACATTTTGTGCACCTATGAGAATTGGCTCAGGAATAGGAAGGAAAAAAACAAAAAAAACAAAAAAAGAACTTCAAGATATAAATGTGACAGAAAGGTAGACGTTAAATTTTGTTAAACATACATTCTATAAAAACAAAGGTATGAATAATTGTGTTAACTGCCTCAATAATTAATAAAATTCCTCTGTTCTCTATCCCATTTATCTCCTGTGATTGATTGACCATAGCAAAAACAAAGCTTATTATGACATTATATGAATTATTTTATAACCTGAGTTTTCAGGTTTTGAAATGCCTGAGGTGATTTGTCCCCCAAACTTGAGACAAGTCTTAGAAACCAAATATATTTTCCATTCAAAAATCAAAAGAATTGATAACAGTGACAATGACTTCTTAACAAATTTATTAGAATTCACAATAAGAACTAACATTCACCTGAAACTCCAAGCACTGACACTCAATAATTGTCAGGACAATGGCTCGATTCCCTACAAAATTAGAGATCTCCTCCCTGGTATGCTCATCTCGAACTAGAATGACCTGTTTTGCTCCAAATTCACGAGTATCTGCGGGAATATTTCCTCTCTCTTCAAATAAAACTGCCATCACACTTTGACCCTTCCCATTTTCAAGAAGAACTGGTGTTTCAAGATTAACTGAACTTTTTTCACTTGTTTCAGGGCACAGTATATCGATACATCGAGGAAAGAAACGAAAAAGAAGATTGGTTACACTATTAGCTAATTGGAGAATTTTGGGTTGTGTATGACAATTCTGATTCATGTGAAGAATGTCAGGGATTTTCATTAACCCTGCACCAATGTCTTTTTCATCAGCTTTTACTCTTGATATGAATTCCTTGTAGAACAGACATCTTACGTCTTGGAACCTGAAGTCAGTACCCTTGGCAATAGTTTGAGTTGTATTACTTGAGAAAACAAAGCCTGAATTGACATCGCTACAAAGGTATTTCAATAGAGCAATTTGCATCATTGTAAGAGCTTGTACCTCATCCACATACACAAAATCCATTTTGTCACCTATATATTGAAAACATTCCAATCGATGATGAAGATCAATGACTAGATCAGCCAAATCATAGTCCCCTTTTTCATTCTTCATCTTTTCATAATCTAAAAATATATCATAAATTCTTTCTCTTTGCTTCCTGGTTAATGTGGACTGGCCCTTGGAAAGTCGAGTATAGTCTAGCTTACTAAGTCTACCATCAAGAGATTCCTTTGCTCCTATTCCTCCTTTTATCTGGGAAGTGATTTCATTGAAAACCACAACAGCATCAAGTTTGTTGGTTAGACGGCCATCAAAATAAGGCCAGTAAGATGATGCAAAGTTTTTAGCAGTTACTTCCTTTGATACTATAAAATTATGGGTAGCGGTTGATATTGAATCTCCAGGCTTGCCATAACTAAGTTTCCACTGTTTATGGAATCTAGCAAAGTACGAATCTCCCACAGTTCCATCAAGCACTATCAAAAACTTTCGAAATGTTATCACAAGAGGAAATGAGTTGAATGGAATACCATCAAAGCTATTTGGAACATCCAAGAAATCTTGAGCATCATCCATATCGAGCATATCAACTTTATTAAAATTTTGGTTCTCTTCTAAAATGTTCCCATCACTGGAAATTCTGCAAATCAAAGACACTTCAATTATGGTCTAAACAGTAAAGCATGATTCGTTGATAATAAAATTAGAATATGTTAGAAACTGACAGCTCAAGAAACATTATGAGATCATTCTTCGTGGTGAAATAACTGCATAGGAGGAAGGAAGTGCAATCTCCTTCTCAACCAACATAATATTTATTAGTTGGAAGTGCAAAACTGCAACTATAAGCAGCATGCTGACGAGAGAAAAAAAACTATTCTTATCCCATGAATCTAAAAATAAAAATAAGAAAAAGAATTCTTCAAGTGCTTCTTTGACTGAAAAATCCAAGATGCTAAATGAGAGATGAAGTGTATGTTTATCACTATATCCTTTATAACTTCTTCGATTTCATTGTGCTTTTTAAGCTTGATTTTCCATGTTGGGCCACTCCAAACAAATTAAATTCAGAAATCAATTACTTAACCTCCTTTTTTTGTAAAATTACAAAACCTTATTTAAACAAATGATGGATTCTTCTCTCCTTGGACATAAAAGCACTCAGTGGTAAGTAATGAGAAGTTTCATGTGTTTGTATAAGTATAATGTACTTCAAGTTCTTTTCCAAACAATGGAAGCCTTAGGAATGATAATTCAATAATAATATATATATATATATATATAGATATAATGTATACTAAGAAGCACAAACACAATTACACGACACAGATACGACATGACAAGGACACGGTGACACTTTCTAAAAATATAGGACACAACATGTTGTAGACACGTTAGTTTTTTTTAATATATTTATATATGTGTGTTTATTCTGACCTTTTAAATATTGAATACTGCAATTTTAATATTGAAATCTAAACAATACAATTCATTGAAAAAGAGAGAATTAACCATCAATATCTATTATCGAATAAGGTTTACTAAATAAACTTCAAATTTGAATCAAGAAAGTGCTTCTCTTCTTGATATATTTAGCTTAGGTTTCTTTCGTAGGTGAACATTTTTATTACCTTAAGTTTCCAATGTGTAGGGGACTTTTTAATAAAGGGTCTAATTATTTTTTTTGTCTTAAACATGTCATAAGTGTGTCGCCAACGTGTCGGAAAATTTTAAAAAATAATGAAACAATTAGACACTCTTTTTCACATGTCGAACACGTGGCGGCCGTCGGGTGCATGTCAAAGCGTGAATGTGCTTTCTAATATATATATATATATATATCTATATGTATATATATATAGACTCTCATGCATTTTTAAGGTATGACTCTAAAACAAGTACCAGAAAGTTTTCGCAAACCTTTTCAAATAGGAAAGGTGCTCCTTTACGGCAAGACATTGTTTAAGAGTGACTGTGATGAAAAGCTGTCGTAGGACAGTCCTATCAATCTTGTTGCAGTCCTCACCACCCACATTTCTACAACTTACTTCTGCATTTTCTCTCGTCACCTTACTACATCCCCCGGGATGGATCTGCTGCTGTTGCTCTCTCATAAACAGTTTTATTGTCAAAGCTGCCATTTTTCCAGAACCAGGCCTTCCCATTATGAAAGCACTGGTAGGAAAAAGAATTATCTCCAATTGTTCATCTTCCACTTGACATGGGAGATCCATTTCTTTACTATCACGGCCGGAAAGCAAGTGCTTTGCTTTTTGATAAGATAATGATTGAAACTTCATCTGCAGCAAATTCTTTTTCAAAGTTATATTCCTAGCATCATCACTGTCAGCTTGCAAATTTAAAATGGCATTTCGCTCAGCTTTCATGTGATCCTTATAGAGAAGGATATCATGAGAGGCACTCCATGTGATCGGAAGCTCAAGATCCCTGGAGCCACATAACAAAAAATTGTGTGAGACCAATATCATGCAATTGGTAAATATCTGAACGGCCAATGATTCTCTTACTAGTTCACATTTAAAATGAGAAGATGTGGACATACCCATCGTGAGACTTTGCTTTACAAAGATTTAGAAAGTCATCAGTATACAACTCATGTATGTTGGAAAGGCAGTCAACTAATACTTTTACATCGGCCAATGGTTTGATATCCCAAATCTTTAGAATTTGGTTATACTTTGAATCCTTCTCAATATCCAATGAGTATACGATGAACAAACCTTCAACCTTAACATATTTTATTATGTTAGAACATTTAGGATTGGAGATGTCGTCTGTTTCTGGGCGCCAGCCACTGGAAAGCCTCAGCAAATTGACAATAATTGACTTCTTTTGGTTGATTGAGGCCACTTTCTGAAATGATGCCCTAAAAGAATCACTTAGAAGAACCTGAGATTACCAGAAGATGAATTTGTTTGAGCATATGAAAAATCAATTAGAATATTAAAAACTTGAAAAATGAAGAACATACGGATCAATATTGAATAACCAATTGCTATTACACAACGACAAAGTATTACAACATACATACCTTCCACTGAGCCATTTTAAACAGTGCGCTATCCTTGTTGAGTAAATCATCAAGCTCGAGGAGCACTTTCTTAACCTCTATTATAGCATCTGCCAAGTCTTTGTCTTCCTCAGCATTAAAATAACATTGACGATCCTTAGCATTAGAAACTACAGCTTCCCATTCAGAATTACTATTGCCCAATGTTGTTGCATCTCCGACAATCCAAAGACAGTGCCTATAAAGAACAAAGATTCTAAAATGTAACAAGTAAAAAAAAAAATATATAACCCAAGTATACATGAAGGATAACACACCTAGCTCTTGTTAAAGCAACATTGATTCTCTGCAAATTAGAGATGAACCCAATATTTTTTCTCCTGTTGGATCTGACAGCGGATAATATGATCACATCCTCTTCACCACCTTGGAAACCATCCACAGACTTCACTTTTACAGAAAATTTATCACTCTTCTCATATTTGTATCCAAGCCTGCCCTGAATTGCTGAAACTTGTGCAGCATAGAAAGAGATTACTCCAATGCTGAGCCTTGTCTTCGTGCTCTTCCATGCTGCAAACATATTTTTCCATATGAAAGAAAGCCACTTCAACGAAAGTAAAAGAAATTTGATTTTTAAAAAAAATCAACCACAAACAAAGGAACTCCTGAAAATACAAAACCTATCAGAAAAGGCTTTAAAAATATTTACTAGTAGTTTTGCAAGCAATAAAATAAGAAATATATTTACAAAAGGAGAAACAGCACTGCAATTTTTTTCATTTCATCTTTTTTGTAAAGAGGGCATAAAGAAGAGAAATAAACTAAAATTCCCTTGCAAGTGCCCAAGGCATTGAAGCCTTTTCCCTTGAAATTTGCCAACTACTCTGAAAAATAATACAGAAACAACTCTTAAAATGCTTGGAAAATCAAATCTCCTGTCTCTTCCTCCAAAATGACAGCCTGTCCTGGCTCATTTAGGGTTGTAAATTCTTCTCCAGAGGAAACGAAGAAATCACACAACATTCTTTCACTTTCTCTTCTTCCCTTTGAGCGCTCAGTATTTCTACAAGATTGAGGGAGATTTTCTTGTGTATTTCTACCAAGTTCCTTACACATTTCTGTCAAGTTATTCTCTAAATTCAAGGTTCCAAATTGTCTCAAGGTTAAGTATTGTCTCCAAGGTAATCTAAATGGAGCCTTTACCGCCTGTCCACCGTCGAAGAAACCCCAAAGATGGTTCAAAGTAGCTGCCATTTCCTCTAGTTTGGTTGATTTGATTTCGTAGGAGGATATTTCAAAATTTGATGGGTCATAGAACAAGTTTTCAAAGGGGATCCATCCCTTTTCACATGGAACTATTAATTCAACTAATAGAGATGTTTTAAAGATGCTTTAGAGGAGGATTTTTTGGTTTTTAGTGACAATCCGGTTGATAGTGTTATCAGCTTTGTTTCATTTCTGAAAGGATCTTAGATGACCTCTACATAGATCCAAGCAAAATAGGATATTTTCATCCTTCTTCAAGGGAAAATTCCTCTCATTAGCGCTGAGCGCAGCATTTTGGAAGCCTCAAGGAAGTTTTTAGATATTATTGAAGACCTTTCTATATTTTTCAAGTTTGCAGCAGGTCCCCCATTTGATTAGGGGTTATGTTTCTTCATGGTGTAGCTTTGTGAGATGTTGGAGTAGTCTATCCTGCTGAAATCTTCATGGATCTCTCTTCCAGAGTTTTGTCCTTTGGGTAGTGGTTTAGGTGCTGGTTTTGTTTTCCAGTGGATAGTGCTTTGGTTTCAATGGTTCTTTGGTCGATGTTACTTCTGGGATAGTTTTATTGCTCGTTTCTCCCTTGGGCACTTTGTTCTTCAATGCTTTAATCTGGCTATTGTAATTTTTTGGGAATTTTAATTCATTGTTTGGGTTGCTTGTTCTTGTCACTCCCATTAGAAGTTTGTATTCTTTAACTTGTTTATTATTGAACAATCTGTTTCTTGTTCAAAAAATTATATAAATAGTAGCTTAGTACCCTAATTGAGTAACTGGTTAAAATTGAATATTTACAAATTATAAGTCAATATTATAGGTAAAAACCCTTGCTTAAGATTAAAAAAATAAGAGATAATATCTCAACTGTATCAACATACCTTTGTAAAGCTTTTCAATTAGTTTGATCACAACAGCTACCTCAACCGTATTCTTCTTGCTATGACCATCATCATCCCATTCTTCTTTTCCAACAGAAACATTTATGAAAGAATACGGACCAAACATTGGACTTGGAATATAATGCTTCGTGCGCAATTTATCTATGACAAGAGGAGCATCCAGAATTTGATTACTGTAAAATTGGGAATTTGGAAAGCAGCTTATTGATGGATGCATTCTGTATTGTGTGTTGAGCAAGTGCTTTGAATGTCCTAATAAACTCAGCCGTTCAAAAAGACTTCTACCATATCCGGCTGCATCACAAACCTAATATATAAAAAAAAAAAAAGGATTAGACATTATGTGTGAATTCAGAGGATAATTGGAGAACAAACTATATTCGAGTGTTGATATCAAAATACAGTCAATTGAACTTACCTGGCTACTAACTATTGCTGGTAATTGGCACTCATCACCAATAAGAATAGCATGCTTTATACCAGGAAGTTGTAAGGGTACTACTGATTCACATTCCTTCAGCTGTGCAGCTTCATCAATAACCAACAAGTTCACTGGGTCCATTTTCATCGAGTTCAACTGGAATGCACTGGAGGCAGTGCAAAGAATCAGAGAAGCCCTCTGGAAACAAAACCTTTTAACAGATTTTTTACTCGCTGTACTTGGAAGTTGAAGTTCATCCAGAGAAGCCAGAAGAATTCTAAGAATTGAGAGGAACTGGCTCCTCAAATATAGAAAGGTTGCTCCCACAGAAGAATTTGGATAGTCCATAAATGCTTCTGGACTTGAAAACAGAATCTCCATTTGCTTAGAGGTTACATTGTCCTGGGATAAAAGCATCTCAAATGAATCAATCAATTTAAGAAGGATCTCTATATTCTGAAAATTATGCTCCAGAATGAATTGTTTGGGAATATGTGTGATCAAAGTTTGAAGACATCCACGGAGTGCCGTAACAGTAGATTTGAATTTTTCCCTTATGAATCCAAGGAATGAAATGACCTCAACCTCATTATCACCTGTCTTCTTGTCCCTTCTGCTCATGTTTAAATTAGACTCTAACAACATGTGATACTCGGAATAGCTTCCTTCAAGAATTTCTATCAAAGAAGCCGTATGATATTTCCAACCAGATAGTCCCAAACACTCTACAAGCCTGTCAACGCGATAATCTAAATATATTTCTTCCAGTTCAGAACCAACTTTCAGTCTATCCTTATTCCCAAATAAGAGCATGTCTCCCAAAGAGCATAAGACACCTCCTGCTCTGGATGATTCTCTCGACAACTTTACAACCCAAGAGGCCAATTCTGTAATAGCAACATTTGTTGGTGCACAGGCAAGAATCCTTTGATTCATTTCCAAAATTGTCCACAGCAAGAAACTGATAGTTTTAGTTTTGCCTGTACCAGGTGGACCCCATATAAGCTCCACCGAAGGCTTATGGTCACAAAGTGTCTTGCAGACACAACATAGCACTGCTGCTTTTTGAGAATCATTCAACACAGAAGCTAAGCTTGTCTCCAATTTTTCAGCACAGACAGCATTGCCATACAAAGAGCATTTCTTACAGATTTTGTCACCCTGACATCCAAAACAATCAGATTAGTTGCTATTCAATGAAATAGTTTCAGTTTGCCCCAAAATTGTACTTAAAGAAAATTGGGACACAAAATCCAAGTAAGAAAGCACTGTAAATGTAAAAACTTCGCATAACAATTGGCAATATTGCATTCTATTATTTTTCTTGTTGCAAAGTATATCATACTCTAAAGGCCCTGATCGATAAAGGAATCTAGCAAGGTAAACATCTTCATTAAGGAAAAAATCTTACCATTGATTTTTTGCTCAGTACATGCTTGATAATCTTCACATCTTCAGAAAAGTGTAATGCGTTCCATATTCTCAAGTTGGTTGTTACATTCATCAAAAAAACAATAAAGAATGTTTTCTGCATGCCATGTTCACCACTGACGTTTTTGGATACATTTAGTTTCAGACGAGTAGCGCATCCATTCGCACTGGTTTGTTTAACCCAAGCAAAAGCCCAGGTCCTTGTTGAGCATTGTAAATGCATAACAGTTTCTGGCTTATCATCCAGTATGAGAAATACATCCCCAGGCAATGTTCTGTAAGGCTCCTTCCCACTATTGTTTGTCGTATTTCTCCAAGAATCAACATTGACATTTAACAACAATTTACCACTAGATTTTGGCTCCTCAACAGAAACCAGTTGAGAAAAAGGTGCTCTATGAATAGCCTTCAAACTTGAGGACAGTTCTGCTCGTGTTTCTTCTAACAAAGGAAAGAGATAAGACCCAAGGTATTGATGCACTGATTTAAAAGACTCTGGAATCTTTTGCACCTGAAATTTTGAACTCAAGAATAAGTATTAAGCCTATCAAGACTGGTTATTTCAACAGAACAAATCAAAGATTTTACAGGAATGAAGAAGCTTCTTCAATTTGCAATAACAAGTAATAGATCATGGCACTGTTGTATGAATGAATACTTTAATTGAACTCATAAAACTAGTATTTAAATTTTTAGCATTTAAAGTCGAGAAAATCATTAAATTTCAGTATTTTGGCAATGCAACCACAAACTCAAATTTATGACCTCAAATATACTGAATTTATGGCCTTAAAATTAGAAACTTCATGAACTTCAACCACATCCCATAATCTCTTTAGTGATCATCCAAATTTTTACAATGTCGGAAAGAAACTTCTACACAGTTGTATATGATACAGTGTAACAAGCAAGTCCTTGATTTAGGGTAACAAAAAAACAACCGTTCATGAAAAATTGGGAATGAGATATGCGAGAAATGAGAGGTTCTCAATTTGTGTATTCCAAATATCATTAGATAGTTAACATTTTAATGTATCTATTAGGAAAAAAAATAAAAGAAGTTATAACTTTTTATATGAAATACTAAGACTTTGTTTATATTTTCAGTTTGTCCAGCGTCATCTGTTAATTAGAAGCAATATCAAGAAGCATAATAAATTTTACCATTACAAAATTAAAGAACAATATAAAGAAAAGAAACTGCACAAATAAGTCACAGCCTTATGACATATCAGAGGAGGGAGAAGAACCCAGGAAAAAAAAAAAGATGATCAGAATTCATAACATCAAAAGATGAAAAGAAAACAGAACCTTGTCTTTATAGAAATCATCATACAATATATCTTCCAAAGTCCAAGAAAACAAATGATCAATGAGGCCATTGAAACTTATTTTCTTAGCTTTTGTCTTCTTTGAAGAGCCCCCTGCTTCCATTCAGGCAGAATCTCCAATCACAAACAACCTCTGCATCAAGATTCCTCAAAACCTCTTCAGCAAATTGAGACGCAAAGCAGCAAACTAGGAGATATCAACTTTAATCAACAGATACATCCTCCCTCAAGCTCACTTCAAATCGTGGTGTTCAATCAGAAGAAATGGGAACATTTTAGGAACGAGTAAGAGCAAACCCATTGATGAAGAAAGCAATGTGGACTAAAAATTGACTTGGAGCCATGATATTATTAAAAAATGACTTCAAATTGTACCCCATGGGTCCACTTCCACTTTCTTTTTCCTCCTTTTCCGTACACCCCACCAATTCATTGATCTTCGTTTACGATGCTTGAACCCTTTCAAAGCAAAAGAGGACGTCATTTTCCGACCGGCTCACTTTGCAGCCTCGCTAAGGAACCCAATAGAGCTCTTCTTCACACTGTACAATAAAGAAAAATAAATTCATACACAATCAATCGTAGCTCGTACGTATGTCAATCGTTTATTTTTCATCGTCCAATTGATATATTCAAAGCTTAATTGGATTTATACGTTCCCGAAAAAGAGACTTTTACCTGTCAGATCATCTTCCCTTCCTAATTTTTCTCTGCTGCTTTTCAAGGGATTGATTCTTTTGTAAGTGGGGATTTTGGGGAATATTTGAAAACCAACGCAACGTAATGCAAATCCACTAAACGACAGGTTGATCTGACTAAAACATCAATTTCGATTTTCGAAGAATTGCGAACTCCCAACTGCTTACTGATCCATGCAAAAAAAATAGACAGGCACAGTAAATGGCATAATTAGATAAAGGAATATATACTATATTACTACTAAAATTTTGCGAATAATATATTTTATTATTCTCACCATTTGAGTTTAGTTTTTATTTGTTTTTTAAGTTTTAAAATATTATATTTTTACTCTTTTTGGATTTAGTTTCTATTTGCTATTTGAATTGTAAATTTAATTTTCATTTAATCATTAAATTTAAAATGTTATATTTTTATCCAAAGTTTTCACTATTACCCATATTTGGTTCTTAACATGATAAAAATGTAAATAATGAGTTCGTTTATAACTAGCGTTCTTACCACATTACTTATTTAAATATTATAAAAATAATATTTTTACTATATAAGCATATAATATAAACAATAGAAGTGCATGTTTGGTAGAATTTTTTAAAAAATGTTTTTAAGTAAAACATTTATTATATAAGCATTTTTTAAGAAAATTAATTAAATATTTAGTTTTAAAAAACTTTAAATGTATTTTATATATTTTTACACATTTTTTCAAACTATCTTTTACTATTAAAAAAATTAATTAACATTTTTAATTAGTTAAAAGCACTTTTCAAAATTTTAACTAAACACTGTTAATTTTGAAAAAAATAAAAAATTTCTATCAATAAACAGTTTAAAAGTCAAACCAAACACACCATAAATTTATATAAAATAAATTCATCAACATTATGTTAATGTTATTAATAATTATTATGTTGAGGTCCAAAATTAAGCACTAGTAAAAATTCAAGGTAAAAGTGTGAAACATTTTGAAATTTAAGGACCAAATAGAAATTAAACTCAAAATTAGGGTTAAAAGTGTAATTTTTAAAACTTATGGATCAAATAAAAACTAAA
>JAOANK020000009.1:1902860-1915249 GCA_026257165.2 Telfairia occidentalis
TAAAAATTATTTTTGAAGAAACAATGAATTATCCAAAAATAACTTTAAAATAGTTAATCGAAATTCTTCAAAATATGTAGTTAAAAAAATATATTTGTAATTAATAACATCGCTCTTCAAAGTAGTGTAATCTAACAAAATTATTATTCTCCATGTCCCCACATGTTATTGTACTCAAGAGGAAAAAAAAACTATTTAAAGCATTTAAAAAAAATGTAAAATATAAATATTATTTTTATCAACATTTCTTTACAAAAAATTGTTTAAATTAGAAAGTATGACAATCGAACCCTTTGACGGTTCTTACTTAAAATTTAGGCTAAATTATGCCAAATATCCTTAATTTCATACTACTTTTAAAAATTTGAATTATATCATTTATCTTTTAAATTGTTTCAAAAATACAATTGCCTTTTAAATTGTTTCAAAAACACCTTTGAAGGATATTTTTTGTTAGAGGGGTGACGGCGAAATGAAAAATGTTCTTTAAAGGTATTTTTAAAATAATCTAAAAGATAAATATTATAATTAAGTTTTTTAAAAGGGAAAAGTGTCTAAAAATTCATTAATATATATATATTTTCATAATTTAGTCCAAAATTTATTAGAGGTAGAAATACTAGATTTAGATTTTTTTGGAAGTACAAAAGTTAAAATAGAGAAGGTAAATGGGGGAAGAAAATAGTAAGTTTAACCAAAATAAAATTACAGAGGGGGTGAAAAGTTGGCTCAAACTTCGGAAAAGTCAAACAACTAAAAAAAAAAAAAAAAAAAAACGAAAGTGGACAAATTTATTGGTTTCCTTCCATTGCCTCACTCATTTCGCTCATCAATTCCAATTCCAACCAAAACCAACGGCAGTGATTTCTGATCACACGTGGCCGTTCTCATGCTTATCTCATCAATTTCCTCATCTGGACCCTCTGATTCACTTCCCATCACATCAATCTCAGCCCTCTGATTCACATTTTTCTCCCTTTCCCAAATTGCCCTCCCCCTCTTCGCTTATTTTACACCCTCTGCCCCTTTGCCGCTACTGGCCTACGCCCTCTTTCTCTTTTTTTACCATTCATGCAAAGTAATGGAACGGATTCCGAGGAGCTTTTTCCCACTTTTGGGCTTTAGATTGCTTTGCTCCGCCTCACTTCACTCTCTCTCTCTCTCTTCGCTTTCAGCTCTCTCTTTCTCTTGTTTTCGCATTGCATTTCCAGCTCTGTTCGCTTCGTTTTTGGTGGTTTCTTTGGCTCCTGGAGCCCGTCGCCGGTGGATGATCGCCGCCGGTTGACTTCTGATTGTGTTTGCTCAGGTCTGTAATTTGATCGGACTTTGCTCCCTCTTTCTATCCCGATTTCTCTGATGTTTATGGTGTGAGTGTGATTGTGATGATGAACAGTATCCGTGGTGAACTAGGATGACTGTTTTTGTAATGGTAATGGTTAATTGTTGATTGATTTTATCTATTTTCAGCTCGAATTACTGGTATTCTTTTGCTTCCTTCGGTTTTTTTATTTTGGTTTTCTCGCTTTCTGTTTAGTTTAACGTCTCTGTCCCTGTCTCTGTCGATTCTGGGAAATCTAATTTCTGCTGTGCTTCCAGCTGACGGCATTTATTGTTCAACAGTCCTCCGTTCTCACTCATGATATGGTTGGTGTCTTCAGGAGTGAGGCAGTGAATTAGCTAATTGATGATGACCTTGCTTTTCGTGTCCTTTTCCATTTTTTGCTGAATTTTTGTAAGTGTACGTGAGTGTGAAAGTGATGTGTGTTTTTATTTTATAAATTAATTCACAGCATTATCTTTTAAAATGTGAACTGTGATCAGTGTCCGAAGTAACCATAGTTAAGCTCTAAACTTTGAAGGGGAGAAAGTTCATTAAATGATATGTTAAATGAGGTATGCTTGAAACGAAAATTGTTTTTACAAATATGATGGGGGATTGTTTTTCTAATTTATATTTGAGTACGATTTTTGTAACCGTGACGCTCCATGCGTTGTGTAAGCATAAGGGCAGAGTTATTAAATTATGGGTTCTTGTTTGGGTTGTAATCTTGCAGATACTCTATTTATTTTTCTTAGTGGAAATTGTTGAAGCGACTTAGAAGCTGGGGAATAAAGGATGGTCAAAAGGCGTTTATATGAATCCAAGCATCCATTCAACGATTATCGTAATATATTTTCTCTTTCCTGCTCATTTTCTTTCTTTTTACGTTCTCAATGTTGCAATGGTAGTAATATAACCTCCAACTATGGTCTCAGATCTAGATATCGACAATTCAGCATTATACATGATATCTTGGTTGATTTTTTCCGGTTGTTATTTTCATTGAAAATTTTTGTTCAAGTCTTTCAGATATTTTATTCTGGTCGTTATTGTGGAAGATTATACAAATAGAGTTAATGAAGAAAAGGAAAAGAAGCAAGTACATCTCTCTCTTCACTGTTGCAGTTAATTAACATCTAGCATGTGATATTTAAAACAGTGACAATTCTTAAGACATGTTAATGGTTGTTGCTAAAGTTGATCCATACACCGTCACATTACCATAACTCTGGTTTACACACCCTCTTGTTTCTTAAGTTTGGATTTGATAATCTTTTGAAATGTCAAAACTTATCTGCTATTTTTAGTAACATATGTCAGATAACTTCGTTGAGATATTGCATAGCAGAGTACATTCAGTACATTAAGGCAACGGCATTGATGTTTTCTTCCATTATCAGCATTTCAACAGTTTAACTTTTCTGTTGATACTCTGATTTCTTTAACTTTTCTGCTGATACTCTGATTTCTTTCTGAAAGCATTCGAGGCACTGTGCTGCGGTTCTTGGCAAGCTGCGGAGAAAATAAGAATTAGGAATGGTTTAATAACCCTTCATTTAGTCAATGATCAGTTTATGATTCTAGAAAGAGGACCCTACTCAGACTTCCGTGTTAGGTCGAGACAGGCAACTTCATCTGACTGCACCTGTTTTCTACGACCTGGTGTTGATGTATGTGTTCTCTCTTCCCCTCACAGTGCCGAGAATTCCAATGTGCAAGATTCAGAGCCTGTAAGTGGTCTTCAATCCAACTTTCTGAGCTAGTAATGCCTATAACTTTAGCCCCATGCCATACTTTTCAGATTTTCTCAACTTCTTGCCGGTTATGTCACACCTTTTGGAATTTAACATTCACTAATTATTGATGTTCTACTAAATGAAATGTTATATGTTCACAAAATGAAAATACTTATTGTTTTGTTGAATAGTTAGAACTCCTTCAACATCAAATTTGTTTTTCAGACCGAACCTTTTGTCCTCTTAGAGATTCTTATCATATATATTTTTAACTAAGGAAAGTATTACTTTTCTTCTAAAAATGTATTGTTATTTTTGTATCATATTTGTCGCAATTTTGTTTGATGCTTTTTATGTGTAGCATTTGAAGTTTTCATATTTTGAAGTGTTTTGCAATGTTAATGCCACGTCTTTGTTCCTTTTTCCTAGAGCCTCTGTGTAGGCTCATTTGAAGTGTTTTCCAATATCACATTTTTTCGTTTATGTTAATTATCAAAATATTTTTCACTGGAAATTTGTACAGGCTCATTGACGCCTTTCTCAAGGTTGTAACTTGTAAGTTCTATGTACATTTAAAAGAACTACAATTTCTCTGAGCCTCTCTCTGTCTTCTGATAGATTGCAATTTCTTCTGCTATCAGTATTTACACCGTACATATTATGCAGTGGGGATGTATATATTTTGTTTCGACTTTCTAGGAAAAGAAAGATAACCTCAGGCTGTATAATTTGGAATTTGTTTGATTCCCAGGTTTGAGGAAAGCAATGCCAATAATAAATTTATTAATGTAATGAAGTTGCTTTGAGTGAATTTATGAAATTGAAATAGATGGTGGTCTCATTCACATTAATTGATTTATGTTTTTGGCTCCAGAATGATTTATATTTGGAGAACTCTTGTTCTATGTCTGGAGCTTAATCAACAGGATTGCTTTCTTAGGTGTGGATCGATGCTAAAATAAGCTCAATTGAGCGGAGACCTCATGAAACTGGGTGTTCATGCCAGTTTTATGTCCAATTATATGTTGATCAAAAACCCCTTGGTTCAGAGAAAGGATCACTTTGTAAAGAAATTGAAGCAATGGGAATTGACCAGATATCCATACTCCAAAAGCTTAGAAAGAACTTCTGTGAAGGCCAACACTACCGATGGGATTTCTCTGAGGACTGCTCTCTGATGCCAAAAACAAAACTGCTTTTGGGAAAATTTCTGTCTGATCTTTCGTGGTTGGTAGTTACATCAGCATTGAAACATGTTACTTTTGATGTAAGATCAGTGGATAGCAAGATCTTGTATCAAGTTTTGGAAAGTAACCCAAAGAGCACTTCAGTAGCTTCTGACAAGATTTTAAACGTTGTAAACTTTAGAGATGATGATGGTATGTTTATTCCAATAATACTTCAGCTAGATTCCTCTGATAAGATTGAGATGCCTCCTGCACAAGATGCATTTGACAATCAACTGCATTCCTTTTCTGACCTTATGGACTTGAGGCGTTCAAAACGTCGTAATGTCCAACCTGATCGATTTCTTGGCTGTAATAGTATCGATGAATCAGAAATTGACTACAGTGGAACCAGGGTATATAAAACAGAGCAATTTAATGATGATGAGATGACATTACCACTTGCTTGCCTGTTTGGTACACATGCGGGTTCTTCAAAAGTAAAGATTGAAAATGAAAGCGACAACCATTTCAATAAATTGAGTGTGCGTGATGATCTCTCTGATTTCAAGAGTAGAATAAGATCAATGGAAATGAAATCAGGAATGAGTGATGAAGTAGAAGATAAAAATCAACTTGCTATAGTTCCTGTAATTGATGAACAGCCAATAGCATCTGATCCATATCCTGATGAGGCCAACAGTTGTGGTAATTATACGAAACGGATAACTGAAATGTCAGCCAAGTATTATTACATTAACAACAAACGCAAAATTCGAAAAAGAAACTTTTCAGACTTTGAAGATGTGGACTTTGAGAATGGAAACTGCAGGGGAAAAGCTTCTGGTAGTAAAGGTAGGAGGACCAGGTATCATTCCATATCTTATAAAGAGGATGGTCATTCCGGAGAAAGAACGTGGCAGAAAAGGTCCTTAAGTGCAGGTGCATACAAGGATTTGATTAATTCCTTCTTGAAGAATATTGATTCCACAATTAAAAAGGAAGAGCCACAGATAATTGATCAGTGGAAAGAATTTAAGAACAAAAGCTGCTTGGATAAGAGGATCGAGATGGAACTGCCCTCTCATGAGAATGAGGAAGAAAGTTCTGAGATTGAAATGTTGTGGAGAGAAATGGAAATATCCCTTGCCTCGAGTTACCTTATTGAGGCCAATCAGGTAAACTAATTAAACATAAATGATCTTTAGATTCTTTCTATTTAAAAGGATATTCATGATAATGCTCATTCAGATTGCAAAGGGTTGATTTTCCAGGGTTTTAGTAATGGAACTTCTGTGGAGCCAGAACAGCGAACAAGCAAATGGTGCCAGCATGAATTCAAGTTGAATGAAGAAATTGGGATGCTCTGCCATAAATGTGGTTTTGTGAGCACTGAAATAAAAGACGTATCAGCACCATTTGTAAGCCAAATTCAAAACTCTAGAATGCTGGAATGATATTATCATATTCTTCAGTAATCTTCCTATCCGCCTACCTTGGCTGGGTTACTTTTGATATCATAGTATTACTCCATTTGCATACTCGTCTACAAAAGAAATAATGTGTTGTAGGATCTCCTTGAAGAATATTGTTTTATGATTTGGAGTAACATCTATAGTTTCATTCTGTTTGTACCCTCTATAAGTCTGAATTGATATTCATAACCCTCATTTTTCTTTTGTGCAAATTATAATTTATATATGATTCAAACAAGTTGTGTTTGGTTCCATCTTTATGTTAAGCCAGTTCCAAAATGTTGCAAGTTATGTTTGGTGTTTCTATTTGATGCTCCCTCAACAAATATTGACAATTTGTTTCTTTCTTTATAGATGCAACACGTGAGCTGGAATGCAGAAGAGAGGCGGATTGAAGAAAAAGATTCAGAGCACAACACTGACGAGGAGGAGATGAATATTTTCTCTGGCCTTCCTTCTTGTGATGATAGTTTATCAGAAGAAAATGACAATGTCTGGGCCTTGATTCCTGAATTCAGAAGGAAATTACATCTCCACCAGAAAAATGCATTTGAGTTCCTGTGGAAAAATATTGCTGGTTCTCTGGTTCCAGCTCTCATGGATCAGGCATCTCGTAAAATAGGTGGTTGTGTGATATCCCATACACCGGGAGCTGGAAAAACCTTTCTGATCATCTCATTCCTTGTTAGTTACTTGAAACTATTCCCAGGGAAAAGGCCTCTTGTCCTTGCTCCAAAGACAACTCTTTATACATGGTACAAGGAATTTATTAAGTGGGAAGTTCCTGTACCGATTCATCTGATACATGGTCGTAGAACCTACCGCGTGTTCCGATCCAATTCAAAACCAGTGGCATTTGCAGGAGGTCCGAGGCCTACAGATGATGTCATGCACATCTTGGATTGCCTGGAAAAGATAAAGAAGTGGCATGCACATCCAAGTGTTCTTGTTATGGGCTATACATCATTTCTTACACTAATGAGAGAAGATGCAAAGTTTGCACACAGGAAGTACATGGCCAAAGTTTTGCGCCAAAGCCCCGGTATTCTTATATTGGATGAGGGGCATAACCCCAGGAGTACCAAGTCCAGGCTGAGGAAGGTTTTGATGAAAGTCGAAACAGACCTCAGAATACTCCTCTCAGGTACATTATTTCAAAATAATTTCTGTGAATATTTCAATACTCTTTGCTTGGCAAGACCTAAGTTTGTGAATGAAGTGTTGAAGAAACTAGATCCCAAATTCAAGAGGAAAAAAAGAAAAGCTCCACACTTGCAAGAAGCTCGGGCTAGGAAATTCTTTTTAGACAAGATAGCTCGAAAAATCGATGCAGGTGATGGAGAAGAGAGAAGGGAAGGTCTAAACATGCTGAGAAATATAACAAGTGGGTTTATTGATGTTTATGAAGGTGGAAGTAATGACGGCCTTCCTGGTTTACAAATTTACACCTTACTAATGAACACAACTGACATACAGCAACAAATTTTGAATAAACTTCACAAGATAATGGCTAAATTCCCTGGATATCCCCTAGAATTAGAACTCCTCATAACCCTTGGTTCAATACATCCTTGGTTAGTGAAAACTGCAGTTTGTGCCAGCAAATTTTTTAGTGATAGGGAACTGATGGAGCTAGAAAGATACAAATTCGATTTGAGGAAAGGATCAAAGGTGATGTTTGTTCTGAATCTCGTATATCGTGTCGTCAAGAAGGAAAAAATACTGATCTTCTGCCACAACATTGCGCCTGTCAAACTGTTCATCGAGCTGTTTGAAAACGTGTTTAGGTGGAAGAAGGGCCGAGAAATTTTGGCCCTCACTGGGGACCTCGAGCTATTTGAACGAGGAAAAGTGATGGATAAGTTTGAAGATCCAGGGGGGCCATCCAAAGTTCTTCTTGCTTCAATTACTGCTTGTGCAGAAGGCATTAGTTTGACAGCAGCTTCACGAGTCATCTTACTAGACTCTGAGTGGAATCCTTCGAAGACGAAGCAGGCTATCGCTCGGGCTTTCCGTCCCGGCCAGCTTAAGGTGGTCTATGTGTATCAACTACTGGTAACAGGCACACTGGAAGAGGACAAGTATAAGAGGACTACATGGAAGGAATGGGTGTCGAGTATGATTTTCAGTGAGGCGTTTGTGGAGGATCCTTCTAAGTGGCAAGCAGAAAAGATTGAAGATGATGTTTTGAGGGAGATGGTGGAGGAAGATAGGGTCAAATCGTTTCATATGATTATGAAAAACGAGAAGGCTTCTACTGTGATCAGAGAAAAGGATTAGTCTCTTTATATCATGGTATGTTAACTTCCCTCTCTTCTCTTTTCTCTCTCTCAAATCATATGTTTGAATAATGACTGCTCCCCCTCCCCTCATGTTTAATAAATAGATGTTTGTATAATAAGATGAAAATTGTGTTATTCTTTACTAATAATCATTTTTATTGCAATTTTGAATTTTTAGTGGAATTATTTCCATAATTGCTGTGGTTCCTCTCTGTGATTCTTTTTTTAGTTCATCAACATATGAGGTAGAGATTTGAACCTATGCCATTTTCATCGAGAAGATATGCGTTAATCAATTAAATTAGGTTCGGTTTTGCATTCCTGTGTGTGGCTTGATGGACTATTATCTCAGCGATTTTGCTCATCAAAACTTCTGTACTTGGAGATCCATGTGTTTGAGAATTTGGATTCGCATGTTGGTTTACATATGATTTGATTTGAACATTGTGGATTAAGTCTTTTTTTTTTTTTTTAAAAAAAATAGTAGAACCATGTTTTGATACTTTTTTTTTTGGTAGAAGTTATATTTGTTGTATTTGTTTTTTTTTAAATTACAATTTTAGTCTCTATTATTTAATCATATATTAAAGTTTTATGATTATTCTTATGGTTTGATTAAAGCTTACCAAGGCGACATAAGCATAGCTCAACTGGTCAAGGTCCAACTTACCTCTCTAAAGGTAGGTTCTAATCTCTCTACTTCTATGTTTGAACTATAAAAAAAAAAGATTAAAGCTTACCAAATGTTTCTATCATTGTTGAGAAGTAATAGAAATTTAAGACAAGTAGTTATTTGTAGATCTAAAAGATGAATTTCATGACTTGATATTTTATTTTGGTGATGCGAGTCTTATATATTAGTTGAAAAATATGAATCTAAAGATAGTTTTAAAGTATTATTTTGATTGAAAAGAAGGTAGAAGTCAATTTTATTTTAGAATGTTGCCAACAATACTTATCGATTTTTTATGAAAGCTCAGCTTCGAATAACAACTGGTTATGAATTCATTTCATTTTTACTCGTGACAGGAGACATTTGGTAAATCTTTAATCGAAATAGAGATGATGAAGTTTTTAAAATCGTATAATTGAATTGAAACTTAAAGTTAAAACAGAGAGATTACAAGCATAATATAACTTTGGTTTTTAATAGCATCTCGTTATTGTGATTAGGACTTGGTGAAAAATGTTGTGAAGAGAATATACAAACTTTATCTAAATAGTTTCACAGTAATAAATGGTCAAATGTTTAGACTATGGACTTGGATGCCTAATATCCTAATGGACTGTTTTCTCTAAGGCTGACAAGTAGATTAGTTCTAGTCTTAGTTCTTCAATCCTCTAGGGAAAGTCCCATTTATCTGGGCATTTCCCTATAAATTCCATTTTTTTTACTTGGGGGTAGGGCTTAATAATTTATCGTGGTTAAATTACAAGTTAACCATTATGGGTTGGTCTAATGGTCAATAAAAGATCAATGTAAATAGTAAAGAGCTCAATGAGGATGGATTAGATTCATAGTGACTAATTATATAGGATTTGATTTGTTGTCCTATGAAAATTGTCGAAATACGTATATTAGTTAGACTGAACACCCATCGATATAAAAAACTATAATTTAACCAATGAGCTACCCACACTTAGAAGCATGAATACAACTACGAAACACAGACACAACACAAACAAAATGACTTGGTCATTTCTTTAGAAATCTAGGCCATAGGCATGAGAAAGACACAAATTGTCAGAGTACATGTTAATTAGACTGAAAACTCAACGATATAAAAAGAATTCTACTATAACCAATAAGCTACCCACATAAGAAGCACAAATGAATATACGACTTGAATATGATGACTCGTCATTTCTTTAAAAATCTAGGAGAAATCTAGGACACGGGCACGACAGAGATACATTTATTAAAATATTTTCTTTAAAAAAATATATATTTCATTTTATACAAGAAGGAAATTTAAAGTCAATAAGTTTATCCATTTGTATACTTTAAAAAATGAGTTTGATGTAATTTCCTCCCAAAATTTGTTATTTTTTCCTATATTACTATTTGTGTCTATTTATTATGTTTAAACAAGTATTTGATACATGTTTAACAAATAATGAATCTTTATTAACTTTGTACAGCTATAGTTTAATACATATCTATTGTGCTAACAAGTGTTCGATGTGTCTAAAAAGTGTCATCCTGAGTGTTCGAGTGTCGAACACATGTTGGACGGACATGTTAGCTAATTGCAGTGTTCGTGCTTGTTAGGTTACCACATTGAAAAAAAAGGGGTGAATTAGAAGATGGAGTGCAAGGAGTACTCTGAAAGCTACTGGTTTTACAGATTCTAATAGGGTTATTAAAGCTTTGGTGGTTGTTTGTCTCTTGAATTTCATTAGTTAGCTTTATAGGTCTTAGATTGAAAATTATCAAAAGTAGCAGATGTAATTGAAGATGAGAGCCAAATCGAGCATAGCTCAACTAGTTAAAGGCATAACTCCCGACCAAAAAGTCGTGATTCAAATCTTTCCACCCCACATGTTTAACTAAAAAAAAAAGGCGTAGATGGGATGGAAATTAGAGTATTTTTCAATTCAATCTTGTAATCACATCCAATTAGGTGCCTGTTGAATTACCTTTTCCTCATATTGTTGACTTATTACAAAGTTATATTGCGCTTTTGGATTAACCATGATATTAAGGTGGTTGCAATAATTAAAATGTAGTCTTTAATATTGGTCATTTAACATGGTGACTATTGATGATGGAACAAATGGTTGTACAAATTCTTATTTTCTAGGTCTGTCTAGTACTATTCTCATATGTATATTGGAACTAAAGTATTGTTCTGTATTAGATGATAAACTGCAAATCTAAGTATAGTTTAACTAATTAAGGCATATATTCTCAACCAAAAGATAAAAAATTCAAATTTTCACCCCAATTGAACTAAAAAAGAAAAATATCTCTTCATTTATTCAATATATATATTTTTTATTACTTTGTATGTTGATGATAAAATTCATCCAAGCTTTCATCTTGTTGACTACGTAGTTTAGCAATAGTCTTAGTATCTTTCATTGTTAAACGAGCCTCAAGCATTATGCACACTGTTAGTATAGATGGTGGACGGTAGATGGTGGGATCGTATATCCCCATCTCTTACCAAACATCTCTTCATTTGGAAAAATTATTCAAGGTGGTCATCAGATTGGGAAAATGGGATGTGGAAAAGCCTTTTAGGACTAAACTTTAGTGGCTTAATACTATTATCTTTCCATAGTTAATCATAGAAAGGAAACTCACAATAACACGAAAGTAAAAGAGATTAAAGGCAGAGAGAGTCGACACAAAATGTTTTTACTGGTTCACCCCAACGAGAACGGGGCTACGTCCAGTTTCTGCAAATACAAGTTCCACTATAATCAGAATTTTACAATGGAATCTCATACAACCTCGCCAATACACTTGTTACACACAAATTGCTCTTGGTTAACTAAACCAAAAGAAGAGCAAGGGCAAAAATCGCACAAAATTTTACCAAATGACCTAGAGTACAACATAACATATATATAGGGAAAGTGTTGGCAGCTAGGGCGCACATACTATTTATCGCGACATCGTCTCGACGCTATAATGGTCAATGTGCCTATTTTCTCTCTGCTTGAAGAAAAGATGATGGACATTGCCCATCATTAAAAACAATAGCATAAAAAACTTTCCTTTTCTTCAGTTCAACGAGCTTCCCACTAACGATTATATTGATGATTTAGCTCCACAAACTCAACAATCTCCCACTTGGAGACTACTCATCAATTTGCAACTCCCATTGCATTAGAGTCTCCACCACTCAAAAAACAACTTCCAAAACTCTTGGGATAATCCAAGATACCACCTGCAAATGTTAGCAAAACAATGCAACACGAAAGACTGTCAGCATCTGTGATGACCAAGAGGTGTAGGCACCTATGTGAAATTTTCCTTCTAGATAGGGGTGCAAGCTCAACCCGTCTAAACCGACCAAATTGACCGAAATCGATGTCGGCTCGGTTTGTAATCGGTTCGGGTTGTCGGTTTCAGTTTTTGTATAGAGAAAACCGGTTAGATTTAGTCGGTTTCGGGTTTTGCATGACCCAAACCGACTAAACCCAAAACCGACCGACTATTTATATTAATAGGCATAAAATATTACCAAAAGCGCTCAGTATCATAAATGGTTTAGAAGCTCCTTCTCTAAAGTAGAGGGCGTGAGATCGAGCCTTCAGCACAGTTGGTTGCCTATCCCTTTCCCCTTTGCTAATTAAGAGTGCATAGACTTAAGTCTTAACACCCTTCAACATTAGTGAGCTAACACTCTCTGTCTTCATACAAATGTCTCCAATTCCTCTGGACATTGAGATCATGC
>JAOANK020000010.1:3935-15884 GCA_026257165.2 Telfairia occidentalis
AAACAAATAAAAAAATAAAAAAAAAAAAAAAAAAAAAAACTTTTGTACCTTTGAAATCATGGCTCACATGGCCTTGACCACCATAACTAGATGAAAGTGACAAGTTGAGCTTGACTTGTTTTGAATCCCCTAATTTAAACAAACTTCAACCACTCTGTTGAGGGAGAAAAAACAGATGGGGCAGAAGGGGAGCATGTAAGCAATCTCCACTTAACACATGATTTCAACTGCCAAACATTAAAACAAGATGATGGGATGAGACCCCTTACTGTCAAACCTTAGCAGTTAGCATCAATAGCTGCTCATCATAGCCTTCAAAGAGGGGGAAATACTTGATTCCTGCCATCACACCATCTTAGAACTTGCGGTCAAAAGTTACAACTAACCAGCTCTATAAGTTCTCATAAAATGACATTCTTACCTTTGATGAATGTTAGTACCCAATTCTAATAGGCAGCAGTTTTCATATGTGTTGTAGAATTGAACAAGTAATTCTATCAAAAAAACAAGCAATGGAATGAATTTTAATGAATCAAGTGAATTGACTAAAATCAAATGACTTTCAGCTCAACTACTTTTTATCATTTGCATCATCTGTTTCCCTTTTTTGCTTCACCTGATTTTCTTGCCAGGTAATAGATCTCGAATAATTCAACACATCATCTACATGGTTTCTATATAATACTTGCATGAAGTAAAATTATCAAACATTGATTACAGAGTTCAAAGGAACTGGACGATAACTGATAAGTCACATAAATAATGTGGTCAAACTCAGCAAACAGAACACCCCAGCTCAAAAAGATTTAAACAAACTCACCCACTATGATCAGTCATCTAGGGAAAGAAATTCACAGGAAAACCCATCAGTACATATGGTGAAAATCAGTAAGAAAAAAATTAATTTAAGATAAAAGTAGTCATACAACTTTTCATACAGATTACACCATTGAAGTGTAAGCAACATGCATCCACATAAACGAAGAGCTAAATCACGATGTGCAACCTACTAAAAGATATAATCAGTGCTTCTTAATGAATGGCGATTGTTGTATTTAAATTTCTCTACAATGATTTTCAATCTCCACCGGTAAGATTCTTAGTTCGTGAAATGAGGTCATGCTGGTTAGATTTTCTAGTAAACCTAGTGGAAGAAAAATAAAAGAAAACAAATGACCAGATCTTCATTTTTAATAAAGAACAAATGACTAGACTAATGAAAGATAGTAACGGACGGGGTATGATAATTTCCAAATGGCTTAAAAAAACTACGAATGGTGAACTGAAGGTCTAAACAATCATCAACAAATTAATATTAGCTTTTCCCTGAAACTCTCGAAGAAAAATGGTTCATGAATGAATCATTCAACTTTGATCCTCCCAAACACTCCTGGGATTTTAACAAACATAGACAGAGACAAACTGCAGTGTACAAAATCTACCATAGGGGGTATCTCCTTAAAAGAATATCGAAATGGAAACTCACAGTTCATGATAGATAGTTATACAAAACAATGGAAAAAGAAGCATAGCAGGAAATTTCCACGGGCTACAACTTTCATCTTTGATGGTAAACAAATATATCCAAAAGGATTGATTTCAAATTTTCAACAAGACACAATTCGCTACAACATCTAAGATGACGAAGTAACGAGAAAACAATGGCCACTGCATTGGATTGAAATGTAGCTAGTTCTTGTTAAATTTTCATGATGAAGGGAAAAAAAAATAAAGCAGGCTGTGATATAATTCTCACGTTAACACAAATAACAGATTCACAGGCTCGGTCTTGCAGCTGAACTACGAACAGTAACTGTAATCGAGAGGGGACGGGAAAGATACTGAAAATTATCAGCCGAACAATTGCGACTTGTATCTCTTCCGACCTTCATTAATTCTCTCAACGATGAAACAAATGCAGGCCACGAATTGAACTTCAACGAGTAACATTTCAAACGAAACAACAGCCAAATGATATAAAATTTCAGGCTAAAAAATGATTCGCGTGCACTAAACTACATTGCATTAAACTGAACTAGAAATGACAATGGACTTATAGTCGTTCCAAGTGAAGAAACAGAAATTACGCTAACCTAAACCAGACAGATGGAAATTACAGTACCTCAAAGACCTCACTCGTCGTAAGGCTCGGGCTCGACCGAATGAATCTAGTTTAGGTTTTACCCGACCGGAGAGCTGCCGTCCGCCGGTGGTTCCGATGTCGGCCTCGGCCGGATGTTCCCGCCATTTCATTTCTCATGCCTCATTTGATCAATGCATCCGCTTCAAGGCCCCAAATTTACAAAATGGACAAATCGCCGAATTTACAATTAAACAAAAATATTTTAATTTTAAAAATTTTGAAAATTATAATACTAACTATGAAAAATATTTAAAATTAAATACTGCTATATATATATATATATCATGTCTTATTCACAAAACTATTTTTGTATGTAAAAAAAAGATATTTTCTTCACTCTAGACTTAATTTGTTAACCTGAGCATATCTAATTTGGTTGACGCATATACACTCGACCAAAATATTAGAAGTTCGAATCTTTATTCCTATGTGTTGTTGATCTCGGAAAAAAAAATATATACTTAACTTTGATTTGATGAGTTGATTTTAATTCCAATTTTCTACTTCACTCAATTCAATTTTAAATTAAAATAAGTAGTATAATCAACCTTTTATCCTAATAACTAAATTTGAAAATCACTCCCAAATTAATTAATAAATTGCACAAATTTCCATGGATAAAAAACTCAAAATCAAATCAGGTGAATGTCAAATCTCAATCATGAAAATAATTGAATATAGACATAAGATCAAGCAAGTAAAAAAAAAATCAATTTAGCAAAAAAAAAGTCTAAACCTAATTAAAAAATACCCAACAAGACTAAAAAAATAAAAATAAAATATCTTTTATTAGTACAAACAAACAAGAAAACAACTAAATAAGGGAAGAAATATTAGTCCTAATAAGTCATGCAACCTATAGCGATCAAGAGGTCATGAGTTCGAATATTCTTACGTTTACATATTGTTAGAACTTAAAAAAAGAAAACCATGACGGTATAAAAAACAAATACCTTCAAAAAAAAAAATCATCTGACCACAATAATACATGTAGCTATCTATAAATTTATAAAGAAAAAACAATTAAGTAATTAAGAGTTAAAATTTCATCATTTATTGAAGTTTATAGTTTCTATAACATTAAAAATTAAATTACTGGCTTAGAAAAGTATGATATACTATACTCTTCATTCTCGAACTTTACCTTAGTATTTTTTTTATCTTTAAGGTTTATAATATACAATTTAACTCCTAAATATTTTAAAACGGATTCATGGTCTCTCGTTAAACTTTTATTAGCTAAAATAATAAAAAGTTGGTAGAACATTATTTAATTTTTATTACGTTGATGGGATACCGAATAATTTTTATTTATTTACACTCTCAATCTCTCTCATATGAAATATATGTTTATATAATAACCGTATATAAGAGGTGGGTGGGAAAATTTTAAGGCAAATATTTGGTTGTCAAGAATTTGTCTACCTTTAAAAGTAAAAAAAATTAATAAAAGAAAAGTGTTTCTCAAGTTTTCGGGTTTTAAATTGTTTAGGTGAAAATTTTAAGATCATTAGAAAAATATTATTTTTTTAAAAAAATATTAGGGTAGGTTTATTGTCTAAATCGAATTGAATAATAGTGAAATCATTTATCCAGCTAATTTAAAATCAATTTATTGTTTTCATATTCTTTACACTTGTATTTTTTATTTTACTATTTAATGAACTTGTTGATTGTTTCAAATTATTATATTTTACTTTTTATACCCATCCTATAAAAGTCAAATAATTTAAATCAATTTATTGTTTTCATATCCTTTACACTTGTATTTCTTTAACAAATTATTTAACTGTTTTACTATTAGATGAAATTGTTGATACTTTCAAATTAGTATCTTATATTTTTTATAGCCATCCTCTTCGAGTCACTTTTTTTTATTAAAAAAAAAATTATATTTAATAGACAATTTTGCTAAAAGATGAGTACGCGCATTAGACTAAGTTGAAGCAGCTTATTTTTATAAATAAGAGAAAATTTTAAATATCATAATTTAGCTATTCAAAATTACGAAATTGTTGTTAGGAAATTGTCATTTCTGTCCTTTTCTCAATTTTTAATTATAATAATTTTGTAAATTTTAAAATACTTCTTAGTCCTAAGAAATTTGAGAGTGCTCGCATGATTCAATAAGCCACTAGATTTTTAATTCATTCTACTGGATTGATTACATCCTTTGTTTTTCCAGAAATAAATTATATTTTCCAATATATCAAGAAAATACTGAAATTTAATATGTCAATTAAATATTATATATTGTTCTTAACCAAAATTATTTCCTTAATGGTTATATTAATAGCATATTTAATATTTTTCTTAATTAAAATCAATTATTGAATTACCCTTCGAAGATAAATTAATAAATTAGATCATTGATAAAGAGTTGAATTAATGATTTAACAATAAATAATGTATTAGTTCACAATAAATTTTTTAAATAACTCAATAATAATGGATTTATTCAATCCATATACTTTGGAATAGTCACATTATTAGTTAAATTTAAATCTTATTTTGGACTACAGAAAACTTTAATATTGATGATAAAATAAATCATTTTAAAATTAATCGTCAAATAGACTATTTTAATATATAAAAAGACAAAGTAATAGCACGGAAATTTTGGCATATATATATATATCATCGTTGGGTATAGTTTGTTAACTTGTTTTCAAAAAAACAAGTTTCTGTTTTTTTCATCTAATTCTAAGAACAGATTTTTTATGATTTAAAATATAAAGATCAATATTCACTTTAAATTACGATTTTAAAATATACATATTCTTCAAATCCCAATTCATTGATTCTATTGTACTTTTTGAAATTAAAAAGTTATCCTAAAAAATGATAAATTAAGATTTGTTGAATTCTATAATTCGCTGAATTTTGTTTTCTCTACCTAACACGATGATTGTTACAACCGATGAGTAGCCATTTTTTTATACTTACAAGAATTTCATTGTTAAATATATATTTTTAAAACATAATTACAAATATGTAGAGTAAAAAGTCTTAATTAATTAAATTATATTCGAGTTTGGTCGTTATAATACAGCGAGAGATAGAGATAGATCTAATCTCTAAATTAAAATTTTATATTATCTAAATTTTGCTCATCAAAATTGTAATAGGTAAACAAACAAGTATGATAATATTGATATTAAAAAAAATTAAATCATATAATAATTTCAGCTAACATTATATTTAAAATATAAAAAAAAAAAAAAAAAAAAAACAGCGAAGTAAAAAGGGAAGAACGAAAGGTTGCCTTGAGTAAAAAAAATGTACAAGTGCAGGTGTGAATACATCAAAATAAGAAAGAAAAGAAGGGACATCAATAAGAACAAGGCACGCTGTCTTCAAGTGTCGTCAAGAGGACATTCTTCGGACCTTGGCCAAGCATTAATGTGATCCATCGCTATGTGCTTTTCCACACCTTCAGAGATCAAACGTAGGATGGCGTCCTCCTTGAGCGTCACAAGGTGCTTATATTGCTCGAATGCCTCACAAACAGGCCCTTGGTCGAAGTCTGGAAGCGAATCCTTGATCTTGACCAAGATGAACTCAACCACTGCCCCATGACCTCCTTCCAAGGCGTGAAAGGCTTTAGTCTCCCTCTTCTCCAATGTATCCTTGAGCTCTCCCTTCAATTGGGCCACCTCTGCTTCAGACGCTGCAACTTTCTCCCAAACCACTTGGAGTGTGACCCTCTTCGATTGACCTTATCTTTCTCCTCCTTTAGTTTCATCTAGGTCCTCTCGAGCTCTTCCTGGCACGAATTGAGATTTGATTGGATCGCTCTGACCTTTTCCTTCTCGGCAAAAGTAGTTGCACATTGGAAGGTTGTTCTACCCATCTCAGTTTCTAGCTCGAAAGCCAAACATGTGTTTTTCTCCATCTTGACCCTTAGTGTCGCAGTCGCCTTTTGGTGCTCCATCTTGGCTTATGCGCTGCCTCGGCCTCGAAAGAAGCCACCTTTGCTTTGTGTTCACTGTCTCGGGCAAACTACGATCGAGTCTCTAGCTCACTCTTCACCATAAGGGCAGAATAGTGGATGCATGAGCATGCCTACATACGACCTGCACATGCCCAGCCCAGACCTGGTATAATGCAAATAATAAGGCGAGAAAGGAAAAAATGTAGAATGAGGAACGGACCTGATTGACTTCAGTTGCCATAGCATGCATCATGTGGAGGGGGTTGCGGACCCTAAGTCGTTGCTGTCATTGATGTATCATGTCATGTGTATCATCGAATCGCAGATGAAACAGTGTGCGTCTGAAGAGACTTCCAACTTTAGAGTGTAGTAGGGACCGGTAGTCGAAACACGAGAAGGTGAAGGGATTTCGACCTCTCGGTCGAGCCACCTCTGTCTCTTAAGGAAGGCGTCCCAATCCTCTTCCCTACTGGGAGGTCTCCTTCGCAAGAAGGGTTTTCAGTTCTTTTGACCTTAGGTGAACCCACCATCACTACCATGGCTTGTGGTTCCATCGAGTGGGATGAGGCACCCTCTGAGCCTGAGGATTTTGCAACAACCATCTTATTTCGCTTGGGCCGAACGGCATAGGGGAGTCAGAGCTCCCTGGGACACCCTCTGATGGTTGCACGGTGAGGGAAGTAGCGAAAAGTGGAAGGTTAGTGACCTTGGTGCCTCCCCTTTGGCACCTCCAACTTCAGCATCCCTTCACTTAGCGTGCAGCCCTTCAAAGCAGGCCTCTTGGGAGCTTCATGCTCCCTTTTATTTGATGTTATGCATTAGATGGACAATTCTTCAAGACCAAGCCATGTCTGCTCAGATAAAGACCAAAGTAAGCCTCGGGCAAACAACCATGAAAAAAGGGAAAAGAGAGACCCATGGTGACGCACTTACCTTCAGAAGGGTTACGAGGGGATGTGAGGGGTCAATGATCAACCCACATTTGGCTAAGCTTTCTGGATTGATCACCACTCAGATGTTTATTTCTCCAGCTGGAATGCCCTTCACTCGATAAAAAATGCGAGTGCACTCTCTGGTGGGCGTAGAGCCTTCTCGTGTAAAGTTGGACAAACAGAGAAGAGGGATATCAGCGAGCGTAATACAACCGTAGAGGAGTCACAGAGCCTATTACTAAAGGGCAAAGCCCCTCAATAAGAAAAAAAAATGACCTAGGTGTTGGAACTCAAGCCAGATGCCAGCGAATGCCACTTTATCCTTGTTAAGGCAGAGTCAACTCTCCCCCTAAAGAACCAGTCGTCTTTTCACTTATTTATGGAGAAAGGAGTGGACAATGGTCTTCCATTTCGAGGCAGGATATAAAAACGCCCCTTTGACTAGGGGCCTTTTTGTTATGATGGGCCCAGTGGACCTGAGAACAACACATCCTAACTTTCTCGTTGTGGTCCCACCAAAGAGTTTAGAGTGACAGTGACATCCCTCACCCGTTAAGGGTTAGTTATGTTGGGGTTGAATCTGCAAAAGATAGAAATTGTTGAACAAAGGGATGGATAGGGAGTTTAACACCATTTTCAAACATTTGGGTATAGGGTGGGGGACTATCTATGTGCTCATTAGGTTTGGGTATCCTCATTCAAATATATTTCTGGACCCACCTCAAAGATGTTCTAGACCGTTTGAGGTCATGACAGAAGCTACATGCTAAATCCTAGTGCAGGAGGAAGAGGAGGCCCCTTGGTTGCTCTTCAAGCGAGCCATCTATAGGGTAAGAGAGAAAGGAAAACAAAAAAGAAAGAGACGAAGAAGACATGGGTCAAAGATATAGTTAGGGCGTTGAGGGTAGGAGCGGGAGCAGCAAAGCAACACTGTTGAATGTCCTTCGAAATTTGCCCCCTCACTATTAAAAGGAAGACCGCTTGTAGAAACTCGATTGTACGATCAATGCCCGGTGGATGGCAATGATTTTCACACAAACCACAAGGCGTTGCTTCGACTAACACTAGGAATGTTCAATCGATGTAAAGAAAATGAGCGGACTATGGGCGCGTTCGAGGCCACAATCCTTGCCCCCCTATTTGTTGAGTCAGTATCGGTGCCTCGATGATGCCTCACCATTCTACCTTCTAGACAAGCAGCTAAAGAAAGAAAGTGGGGAGATCACTTTGAAATTGAGACAGATTCTTGCAAGTCATCTCCAAAGAGTTTCCCTCGAAAATGATTCACGAGGGGGCCAGTGTTAGGGAGTGAACCCATGGGCCCAACAACCAGTAGGGCAAAAGGGTTGTTGAAAGGCCCAAACTCAATGAGCCCCAAATACTCACTCTGGGGAAGGCCCATCTAGCAGGAAACTGCGAGCGATCATTCGGCCTGAGATCCATTGTCCCTCCTCGAGAGGGAAGCAAGCAAGCAGGTTGAGATGAGACTAATCTGACGCAAGAAGCTTCCTGCATCCTTGTAAAAGGAGGCAAGAAAAATTTAATGCTCAGCTTGATTTCTTCCTTGAGCTAAAACTGAATTAAGCTTCAAAGCATATTAGACAAAGCACCACACTAGTGTTAGGGTGTGTTTGGTATGACTTTTAAATTGTTTATTAATAGAAAAATATTTTTTTCCAAAATTGACAGTGTTTTGTTAAAATTTTGAAGAGTACTTCTAACTAATTAAAAATGTTTTTTTAAAATTTTTAATAATAAAAAATAGTTTGAAAATGTGTAAAAACATATAAAATTTATTTAAAGCTTTTTAAAATTAAGTATTTAATTAATTTTCTTTCAAGACCGCTTATATAATAAATGTTTTACTTAAAATATTTTTTAAAAAAGTTATACCAAACATGCATTAAGGTAGCAAGTGGGGAGGTACGATGCATCGATTTGACTCGCCAAGAGACCCTTAGTGCCTTGCCCAAAATTCTACACCAACAAACTCAAATATTTGTTGATCGAAGATGAATAAATACCAACTTTTTTGTTACATTAGCAAGGGTTGCATTGCCAACTTGAACATAGCTCAGTTAGTTAAGACATGTTCCCGACCAAGAGGTTGTAGGTTCAAATCTTCATCTCTACATATTGTTGAACTAAAAAAAACAAAGGTTGCATTGTCGAGAAAACATATGTTGAAAATCATAGTCGAACATATTTGGCCAGATATCGATAAATAATTATCTCTTACTTACTATCATTATGTTTTTTTATAATCAAGAGAAAGAAATGTAGAAAATGAGGAATTTTTTCTTTTATCTTTTCAAAAATAAATAGCTCTCAAATTTTGAATGGTGGTGTGTAAAAAATGCTTACTAATGTGTATTTTTATTTTTATTTTTTTTGATAAAGGTGTTATATTGTTCTTTTCAACATGCATTAAGTTTGTCCATTTCATTTATAATTGATTTGATAATTGGTTGTTTCATAAGAAAATTTTGATGATTTCATTATCAAGGCTTATTTTTACATTTCCTTATCAAAATGTTATGAGAGAGAATAAAATTTATTGTAGATTTTAATCTTTATAATATTTTAGTTAATTGCCGTATTTTATTCAATAATTATTTAAGAACTTTGTCATTGATTAGTAGACTTCAAGCCCAAATCAAAGATTAATTAACCAAAAAGAAGAGGGGAAAAAACAAACTTACAACTTTTGGTAGAAGAAATCACCCAAGACCTTCTTTCTTTCTTAGAGAAACTTTTAGACCTCTAAAAGTTATTCTTAAAAGTTAGGGCTTAGAGAGTTTTTATGAGGAAACCTTAAAATAAACTCCTAAAAAAAGTTTTTTTTTTAATTTAAAAAAACATAATAATAAAACAAAAATATCTTCTATTTTAATTGAGAGATAATATTAAATCAAAAAATAAAAATAAATTATCAAAAAAAATAATAATAACTTCTTTTTTATTGTTACAAAAAGTATTTTTTTTAGATATTTAATTTAGAAGTACTTCTCGAAAGTGTCAAAAGTGTTGTGAAATTAGAGATCAAAACTAGGTACCACAAGAATACGAATACAAAATTATAATATTAAAATTAATAAAAGAAATTACAAAATAAAATAAAAGAAATTATAAAATAAAATAAAAGGACTTAAGAATGGTAGAAATTATTTCTAATTTTCTTTGGATTTCCTTACCAAAATTACACATATACAAAGTCAACAAAATGCCACTATTTATAGGCAACTTGACAAGTAGGATGTGGAATTATTTGGACACTAAAGACATGGTTTTTAGATACATGGACAATATGTAATTAGACACATGGGGCAATTGGAGATAGACATTTGGCTCTTTTAGGACACTAAGCGTGACATCTAATTTTATTATAATATTTATAATATTCCCCCTCAGATGCCCATTATATATGAAATATGCCTCTTAAAACCTTATTAGGAAAAAACTAAATGGGAAAAAAAGTCATAGTAAAGGAAAAAGAGTACATATTTCATATAATCTAATAAGCTTAAAGCAATATATTTGCTCTCCCTCATGGGAACATCACTTGAGATCTCTGAGTTGCCGCATTCCAATGTTGTGCACCAATTTTTCAAAAGTTGCGGTAGGCAATCCCTTTGTAAATAAGTCTGTCAAGTTATCCTTCGAACAAATTTGTTACAGTGATGTCGTCATTCTCTTCAAGATCATGAGGGTAGAAAAACTTTCGTGAGATATGCTTTGTTCTATCTTTTTTAATATATCTCCTTTGATTTGGGCTATACATGCTGTGTTGTCTTTGTATAGTATCGTTGGAAGATTTTTACTAAAAGAAAAACTACAGGTTTCACGAATGTGTTGAGTCATTGATCTTAGCCATACACATTCTCAACTAGCTTCGTGAATTGCAAGAATCTCAGCATGATTTGAGGAAGTGGCCGTTATTATTTGTTTCACTGATCGTCATGATATATCAGTTCCTTCACATGTGAATAAATAACCTGTTTGAGATCTAGCTTTATGTGGATCAGATAAATACCCTGAATTTGCATAACCAACTAGATCAAAGTTTGATTTGTTTGAATAAAATAAACCCATATCAATTGTTCCTCGGAGATAACGAAGTATATGCTTAATTCCATTCCAATGTCTTTTTGTTGGAGAAGAACTATATCTAGCTAATAAATTCACTGAAAATGCAAGATCTGGTCTTGTATTATTAGCAGATACATAAGTGTACCAATTGCACTAAGATATGATACTTCAGGATCAAGTAGTTCTTCATTATCATCTCGAGGTCGAAATATGTCTTTCTTTACATCTAGTGGTCTTTCTGACATATTGGATTTTTTTTATATTCTTCTTTCAACAAATAACTATTTAGGCGATTGTACCACATCCGTCCTGATTGTTTCAATCCATGTAGTGATCTCTGTAATTTTATTGAATACAATTCCTGAGAACTTGATTTATATGTTTCAGGTATCTTAAATCCTTCAAGGATTCTCATATAAATGTCATTATCAAGAGATCCATATAAATATACTGTGACTACATTCATAAGATGCATGTCCAAACTTTCATACACAGTCAGACTAATTAAATATCTTAAAGTAATTGCATCCACCACCAGAGAATATGTCTCTAAAGGAATCGAATTCATCGCGAAAGCGTGTGAACGCCATGCGTTCAACATCCAATTTGAAAGACCAAAAAGAGAAAAATAGAGAATATAAAAAAATACCGACCTTCGCAAAACTTCATGTGATTTTTTGAGGCCTCGAACCATAGCAAGAAAATTAATTGATGGACACTATAGCTTTATGAACTTGCTATTCTCAGGAGAAGGAAAAATCAAGAAATTGTGATATCTCTTTTCATTTTGGATGAGGGAAGAAAAGAGAAAATTTAAGCCAAAAAACCAACCTCGTTATGTGTTCAAAACC
>JAOANK020000010.1:17988-30682 GCA_026257165.2 Telfairia occidentalis
CCCCCCCCCCCCCCCCCCCCCCCCCCCCCCCCCCCCCCCCCCCCCCCCCCCCCCCCCCCTCGGATTGATTGATTCATTTATTAACTCTAATGTTTTTTGATTCGCGCACTCATTGTACTTTTGACTTTTCAGATCTGGAGTTTTTCCTTTCGATAAGTTGTTCTCGTTCTTCCTCAGATTGATTTGCCTGTCTGCGATGGGGGGTATGAATGAGCTTTGTTCCTCGATTATAACAATGAATTTTATTTCAGTCAAGTGGTTGGTAACTTGTGTAAAATGATCCATTATTGGACTCATATAAAATGCCATTCTCACTGCCTCTTCTATATAATGATTTTTTCTCATCCAAAAAGAGAAAAAAAGGTTTTCTTATTGCCTATATAACCTAATTTATAGGAACACAAAGTTATATGTAGCTTTGATTAATTATCCTCAGGTTCTAACATTGGATGAGGCAGATATGGGATTCCAAAAGCAGATAACTTCAATTAGATCTCGCTTGCCTAAGCTTCGTAGGACTAGTCTCTTTTCAGCTACGCAAACTGAGTCAGTTGAAGAGCTTTCAAAGGCAGGGCTAAGAAATCCTATCAGTGTTGAAGTAAAGGCGGAAACAAAGCCTGGTTCATTGTCATCAACACAACTTGCATGTTCAAAAGCTCCATCTAGTCTTCATATTGAGGTATCCTATGCAATTACTTCCCAGTTCAGCCTAATTAGCTTGTTTCAGTTGAACAACTCAATGCATGGAGTATATATGATGTATATGTAAATTTTAAGCTTTTTTATTACACTTTCTTGATTCCATCCATAGTCAATAGGGGTAGGTATTGAAAAGACTCTTGAACCTTGGTCTTATTGAAGTTAGTGGTTCACCGAGAACTTGAAGTTCTAGTTCACAATCAATACTTTATTCCCATGAAAAGGTTATGGGCGGTCATGGTGTGTGGATTGGATTGTGGTTTATAGCCAAGAAGGAGAAGTTTAGGATTTATATGTAAGCCTTGCACACATGCTTCATAGTAATGTTCCCATTAGCAATTTTGCTAGTATGTCCTGCAGTTTCCTTTCAACAAATTTTCTTCTCTTTATTGTTGTACAGTATCTGGAATGTGAAGCAGACAAGAAGTCCACCCAACATGTCGACATTCTTGTTAAGAATAAATCCAAGAAAATCATAGTGTAAGTTATCTGTTGTGCTTATATACTATCAGTTGTATGATCAATGTGGTTAAATAAAGTATATAAATTGGCAATGTTTTTACCCCATTTTAGTAAGGCGTTGTATTGTACAGATATTTCACGACTTGTGCATGTGTTGACTATTGGGGAGTTGTTCTGCCACGGATTACCTTTTTAAAGGGGTTTTCCTTGATTCCTCTACATCGAAAGATGAAACAGGTAATTATTTGAAGGCTTATATATATATATATTTGTATTATTGACAGCTCATACGATGAGTTTTGATGACCTAATTTTTTTTGCTCGATAGACTGCCAGGGAGAAAGCACTAGCCTCATTTGTATCCCGGTCAAGTGGTGTTCTTCCATGCACAGATGTTTCAGCCGGTGGACTTGACATTCCTGGCATTGATTGTATAGTTCAGGTTGGCTATGGATGCCAGTTCATATTTTTTTTGCATAGAGAACTTTTCTTAAAGAAATTATGGTTTTTAAGTGCATATATTCTTGAGCTAAAATAGATCTACTTATTATTTGGTATTGTAGTATTATCCTCCTCAAGATCCTAATGTTTTTGTGCATAGAGTTGGTTGGACTGCACGATTGGGTAGAGAAGGAAATGCGATTGTTTTTCTTCTGCCAAAGGTTAATTTGTGCTATTTGGTGATCGTTATTGTTAGCATTTTATATTACAATAATGGATGAACAGTGGAAATTGGAATATTTAATCTCTCAAGTCTCTTCGAATATTAATAATAAATAAGGGAATTAAAAAAAAAATCTTCTTTGTTCAAGTGGTTCTTAATATCAATATGAGCATTCTGACTGACTTGCATAGGAAGAAGCTTATATAGAATTCCTACGCATAAAAAGGGTTCCTATACAAGAGAGAAATTGTTGTGATGATGCATCATATATAGTTCCGCAGGTAAGGTTATTTACTTTTGTGGTGAATGTTACCATTCCTTCTTAAATTTTTACTGTTTATGTTAGCAGTAAAAAAACAGGTTATTTTTCTTTCACTAAAAGGCCCGACATCTATGAAAACTTGTTATAGATACGAACTG
Source organism: Telfairia occidentalis (assembly GCA_026257165.2). Lineage (NCBI taxonomy): Eukaryota > Viridiplantae > Streptophyta > Magnoliopsida > Cucurbitales > Cucurbitaceae > Telfairia > Telfairia occidentalis. The sequence continues at coordinate 20,234 of JAOANK020000010.1, forward strand.
CTACAAAAAGGGATCGTGATGTCATGGAGAAGGGAGTTAAGGCATTTGTTTCTGTTATACGTGCTTATAAAGAGCACCACTGCTCTTTCATTTTCAGGTGCTAATGACATTTCTTTTAGACATTCTAAAGCAATCCGCAAAATATCTCGTTAATTAATGTTTCATAGTAATCATTGTCATTCAGGTGGAAAGAACTTGAATTAGGGAGGTTAGCCATGGGGTATGGTTTGTTGCAGCTGCCTTTGATGCCCGAGGTAACACCACTCGCTCTCGATTGAGGGTTTTGTTCCTGTTGAAGATATTAACTTTGAGGAGGTTAAATACAAGTAAGGATCCACACAATCTTGACTTTTTCAGCCATTTTGTTATCTCTCTTATTGTCTTCACTTTTGATTTCCTAATTCTTGAAGGGTACTTTGTGCTGCGGACAAGTAGTAGTATGATTTATGAATATGAAGGAGCGTTACTATTGTAAACCAATGGAAACCTTGACTGATGTGATCATTTGAAACCATACAAGAGTGGAAACTGGGTTATTTCCAACCACTGCCTAAGCTCATCCCAATACTCAAAGATAATTTGATGTAGGTAGAAATGAGTGATCTATTAGAGGGGGTGTTTGGCTCACTAATTGTCTCACTAATCTTTGTTTGATATATGAGGCTGTTTATCTCGAATAATGAACTTGTTATCACGTGATTTGAAACTATAAAATTGTGCTAGCGAAACCCACTTTGTACTACATGCTGACGTTTACAAATCACCATGTAGTACAAAGGTGGGTTATAAAATTCGTCCAAACAATCCAATAGGCGCCGTTGCCTGATAGGCGTAGGATGCTTGTGTGCGATGACATGGCTGGTAGATATCTAGACGACAAATGGGTCCAGGGAGGATCCAACCCAGATGCTTATGCATTGTGGCATTGGTATTTGATCGATGTTTTTGTGTACTTCTTGCATGATTTGGTCACGCCTCCGCCTCCATGTTGGACAAATGCAGCTCACAGGCACGGTGCCAAGGTACTTATTACTTCACTGACTAGTTTTACTCAAACTAACTTTTTTTTGTTGCTAACTATTGTTATTTTTGTTCAATTGCTTACTATTGTTATCAAGGTGTTGAACAGCTGGGTGGTTTGAAGATTGAAATTAGCCTACCATGATTGGATTAATTTTTGCTGCATACATGGCTGGGTGGGTTGATTTAAACGTTAAAGTGTTAATTTTATCGGATTCAATCGTAAACTTGAATAATTGGTAAAGTAAGACCTTCAACAAACTTAAGCTGAAAAGAAAACTCAATTAGTAAATTGCTCGATCTACTATTAAAAAAAATTCTCAACCCAACTACGAGAATGGCCATAGCTAACAATAAAAAAAGCACCAATTGAACTAATGAAGAACATTGGTTTTACTTTTACCACTTATTCAACTTCATAGTTCAATTTGTTGGAATTAAATTATTTGACTCAGTTGAGTAAGTGGAAAAGGAAAAAAAGAAAATATCCCAAAAGTACTGTAGATTGATTTGGATGGAAAGAAGTTGAATATTTTTGGTTTGATTCAATTTGTAGTTCATTTAGGTTACAACAAAAGAAGGCAAAAATTAATAATTAAAAGATATATATATATATATATATATATATATATAGATAATTTTTATTAAAGTTTAGTATATTTTATTGGAATAACAATTTAGTTTGGAAACTTTAGTATATAACGATTTAATCTAAAGAATTTAAATTTGTAATGATTTAGGTTATTGTTCAATTGGAACAAAAGGAAAAAACAAGAAAAAAAACTCGTAGCATTTACTTTATCTAGTTAATATTTTATAGTCATGTATATATTTTTTTATGAAACAAGAGAACTTTTCATTGAAATATATGAAAAGATACGAAAGATTAAAAGAGAAACAAACTCCAAACCAAGGGAACAAATAAAGTCCAAAGCAAAAAGTAAGAATAGAACTAAAAAGGATGAATAAAATTGATATAAAATTGATGTGGAAAGGATTCAAGTAGTTGAGGAAGACAAAGCGTCTATCTTTTTTAATCAAGATCTTACAACAGGGATAGGCTCAATCTAAGAAGTACATGCATAGACATGAGACATGGATGGGACACTACACCGACACGGTGATATGTAAATTTCCAAAAAAAGTAGGACACGACACGTTGGGGACATGTTCATTTTTGTTAATAAAAAAAATATGTGTGCATATTTTGACATACTATCAATATATATTACTTTTAAAGTCGATATCTATCTTTAAACATCGACATAAGTACATAACATTCATACAATATGATTATTTAAAAAAAACAGGTCGCTGTTGCTCAAACATTAAAAATTTGTGTGCTAAAAAATGAGTTGTTGCTATCTTCGTGGGTATCTCAAATAAAAGTGCCTATTTGCCTATTTCTTAAAATTAAGACTTTGTAAGCTCAAAATGGATGGGAAGGCTGTTTTGAGAGGGATGTCGTCAACCCATAGATCATGCCAAAAGGAAGTGGTTTCACCATTTCCAACCTTATGAACAACATTCCTATGGATAAGAAATCTTTGCTTAACTATAAGTTTCCATGGGCCTTTAGATGTTTTTAGATTACACTCTCTCGTCATGTTATCCCATTTGGTGGTGCTGTATTTCGCTACAATGATTCTTCTCCATAAAACATCTTTCTCCTAATGAAATCGCCAATTCCATTTAACAAGGAGAAATCTATTTTTCAACTTTAAATCATCAATGCCCAATCCACATTGATCCAAAGGCACTTTGATTTTATTCCATCTAAGTAGATGGGAGCATTGTGTTCTTTTTGGGCCTCTCCATAGATAGTTTATGTACAACTTCTCTATAGAATCAACAACCTTGTTGGGGAGAGGAAAGAGAGATAGATAGTATATTGGTAGGTTTGAGAGGGTGGCCTTAATCAAAGTGCATCTTCCACTCTTCGATATCATGTTAGATCTCCAGTTGTGAAGCCTATTTTCAATCTTCTCTTGAATCGGGGACCAAAAAGATGCAAATTTTGGGTTGCCCATCAATGGGAGCCCCAAATATGTGTTTGGCCAAGTACCTATTTTGAAGCCAAAGTCGATAGCGATGGTAGACAAAGTTTGTTGGTCCAAATTGATGCCTATTACTTCAGATTTGTGGATGTTGATATTCAATTTCGAGGTTGCTTCGAAGTTTTTGATGGTGTGAAACAAGTTGTTGAGGAAAAGTTTCTCATGAGATGAGAATAAGATCATGTCATCTACAAATTGTAGGTGGTGCATATGAATCGAAGAGGATTCTTTCCCAATATCAAAGCCTTTAATAAGGTCAAGGGCAGCTGAATTTGAGAGCATACGGCTAAAACAATCAACAATGAGGATGAATAGGACATGGGAGAGAGGGCCACCTTGTCGAAGACCTCTCGTGCCTCAAACCTTGCCCCTAGGCCTGCCATTTATGATAATGGAGAAGTTTGTTGTGGAGATGCAAGCTCGAATCCAATTTCTCCATTTGATGCCAAACCCTTTAACTGTTAGGATCTCATCAAGGAATTTCCAATCAACTTTGTCAAAGGCCTTCTCAATGTCTAATTTTATAACCACACCTTTCTCTTTTCTATTTTTCCATTCATGAATGGTCTCATTGGCTATTAGTGCTGCATCCCAGATTTGGCGATTTGCAATGAAGGCGGATTGTTGAGCTGTGATGGTTGATGGGAGCACCAGCTTTGGACGGTTTGAGAGCACTCTAGCAAGGATTTTATATAGGCACGTTTTGAGGCTAATAGGTCTATGTCGCCCACAGATTTTGCATCCACCTTCTTGGGAATAAGGCAAATGTAAGTTTCATTCATGATTGCATTAATGATAGCTTTCTCAAAAAATCATTGAACACTCCCTTGATGTCTTTCTTGAGGATGTTCCATGATTTTTTCAAGAATTCAGCCATGAATCCATCCGGTCTAGGAGATTTGTTAGTGCCTAGGTTGCATACTGCCTGGTAAATCTCCTCCTCCGTAAATGGGGCTTCTAAAGCTAGCGTTTAGTCAGTACTTATGGGATCGCAACAAGGAATGTCTGGTAGGGCGCAATAGTCTAACCATTTGGTGTAGAGTTGTTTGTAAAAATTCACAAATTCAGCCTCAATATCCTCTTCATTGAGAAGGCTTCGACCATTGGTCGAAAGGATCTCATTGATGGTGTTTTTCCTTCTATTTACAACAACTAGTCTGTGAAGGCAGGAAGTATTCTCATCACCCTCCCCCAGCTATTCTCGTTTGGAATCCTATAGATCAACCTGATTGGGGTAAAGCCTATACGTTGCAAATGGATCTACAAGAGAAAGAGAGGTGTAGATGGAAAGGTGCAAACCTTTAAGACTAGACTAGTGGAAAAGGGTTACACCTAGGTTGAGGGAGTGGACTATGATGAAACTTTCTCACTTGTTGCCATGCTAAAGTCTATTCATATTATCTTGTCCATTGCCACATATTATGACTATGAAATTTAGTAAATGGGCGTCAAAATTGTCTTTTTGAATGGTAATTTTGATGAGACTATCTACATGAAACAACCAGAAGGATTTGTTACCCAAAGTCAGGAGCAAAAAGTTTGCAAGCTTAAAAGATCCATTTATGGATTGAAACAAGCATCTCGAACTTGGAATATAAGATTTGATACTACGATTAACTCTTATGGCTTTAACCAAAATGTTGATGAACCTTGTGTTTACAAGAAAATCATCAACAGTTCAGTAGTTTTCTTAGTTTTGTATGTGAATGATATCTTACTCATTGAGAATGATATAGGATTATTGACTGATGTTAAGCAGTGGCTAGCTGCTCAATTCCAAATGAAAGATTTGGGTGAGGCATAATTTGTTCTAGGGATCCAGATCATTAGGGACTGTAAGAATAAAATGCTAGCATTGTCTCAGAGATCGTATATTGACAAAATGCTTGTCAGATATTCGATGCATAATTCCAAGAAAGGTTTATTACCTTTTCGGCATGGAATTATCTTGTCTAAGGAACAGTGTCCTTAGACACCTCAAGAAGTTGAGGAAATAAGACGAATTTCATATGCATCTGCAGTGGGTAGCCTTATGTATGCCATGTTGTGTACTAGGCCAGACAATTGTTATGCAATAGGGATAGTCGGTAAATATTAATCGCATCTAGGATTAGATCACTGGATGACAGTTAAAATCATCCTCAAGTATCTTAGGAGAACAAAGGACTGCATGCTTGTGTATGGTGCTAAGAATTTGATCCTTACAGGATACACTGACTCTAATTTTCAAACTGATAAGGATTCAAGGAAATTCACGTCAGGATTAATGTTTACTCTAAATGGAGGATCTGTAGTATGACGTAGTATCAAACATGGATGTATTGTTGATTCCACCATGGAGGCAGAATAGGTAGCTACTTGTGAAGCACCTAAAGAAGCTGTTTGGCTCAAGAAGTTCTTGACAGACTTGGAAATAGTTCCAAATATGTCAATGCTAATCACTCTATGCTGTGATATTAGTGGTGTTGTGGCAAATTCTAAAGAGCCTTAGAGCCATAAAAGAGCAAAGAACATAGAGCGCAAGTATCATCCCATTTGGGAGTTAGTGCAACGAGGAGACGTAATCGTCACGAAGATCGCTTCGGAGCACAACGTGCTGATCCGTTTACAAAGGCTCTCACAGCTAAGGTGTTTGAGGGTCACCTGGAGAGTCTAGGTCTACGAAATATGCATTGTCTTGACTAGGGCAAGTGAGAGTATTTTGAGGTATAAAATATGTCCTAGTTTATTGTATTCTATTTCTATTGCACACCCCACTAGCTTTAGGACAAGTGAGAGATTATTGAGATTAGTACCCCGAATCTCATGGGCTCTAGTAGTTTGTAATTAGTATATGACAATTTATTTATTTAATAAAATAAGAGGTATTTTATTTGATATTTAGATTGTTTTAACTCAATCCAATAAGCTAAGATCCTAAGTTATTAAATGTAGCTTGAATAGTATGTAGTAGACTAGATACTTCAGAAAGTTATAGATTTGCTATTCAATGGTCATACTATTCCTTGATTGATATATACTAACGAACTTAATTTCATGTTATGTCTCATGTATACATTAGACTATTTTCTACTCAACTGTAGATAATCAATCTTATGTCATCGACATTTGAGGTGTCGTAGGGTTTTCTTCCTTAGACAAAGTAACTTCATTCTTCAAGAGTAGGTTACCATTCTTTGAAGTTCTCATCATAAACTTGACAACAATCTTGTTAACATAAGATGTTTGAGACAAAGTTAACATTTTGTCTTTGCAATCCCTATTTGGATCTTTATGACAAATGGAATTATTCTAAATCATTCATTTGGAATTAATTAGGTAATCAACTTTTTATGTTACATAACAATCTTACATCATTTCCAATTAGTAAGATGTCATCAACATCAAAATGAGAACCAACCACTAAGCAATTAATGATTTTCTTGTGTATACAAGTTTCATTAACCTTTACTCAAAGTCATGTTTTGATACCTCTATTATCAAACTTAATATTCAAAGATCTTAAGATCAAATTCATTTCATAAATGATTATTTACGATTGGCAAACCTCTTACTCCTGGTCTTAAATGTGAACCCCTCTAGTTTATTTGTGTAGATGCATTCTTTAAGATTTTCTTTCAGAAAGAAAGTCTTAACATCTATTTTTCATAGCACATATGCAACAATTAATAGATTATAGTATGCTTATAAACTTTAGTATGGCAACAAAGAAGAAATTTTACTCATAATCAACTTTCTTCTATTAGGTTTGACCCTTTGTCATTAATCTTACTTTGAAAATTTGTACATTCAATCTACGCATTCTTTTATTTTCATTTTTATAGATTCGCCTGTTGCCTATGAGTTTAAACCTATTAAGAAGATCGACAAGTTCTAGACGGAGATAGAATATATGAGTTCTATCTTGAGATTTATGACTTTGATCTTTTAATCCTTGTCAATATCTCGTACTGTTCTATTGAGGATAATAGGCCCTCAATTTTATCATCTAATATGACAACTTGGACTTCAACTAAGCCCTTGTTGTGATTGAATTGTCTAACAACTCTCCCACTACGATGAGGCCTATGGCTAGGATTCATTTGACTCTCAATTGTAATTGAACTATTAACAAATGTTGTTAACTATTAGAGGCTTCACTTGGAACCAACTTATCAACACTATCTTACCTTTTCAAGGTCTGTAGTCTTTTATATGATTCTTCTTATAGAAAAGTGACATTTGTTATACAAACATCTTATTCTCTTTAAGAGTATATAAAAAACTATTTTGTGTCTCCATAGGGGTAGCCTACACTTAGGCATATATATGAACTCGTTCCAACCTTTTTTGAGTTTGTCTTTAGCATGTATGCGTGGCATTCTCGTTCGTTGAAGTGTTGTAAACTAGCATTACTGCTTTCCTATAGTCTAAAAGTTGTCTTGAGACACTTTTGGAAGGAACCTTGTTCACTATGCAATCTCTATTGCATACCTTTACCAGAGTTTGGTAATTGTGTGTAACTAATTATTAATTTGACCATGTCTAATAAGGTCATGTTTCTCTTCTAACAACACCGTTTACACAGTTGTACTGGGTGTTAAGAGCTGGGATATTATCTCACTTTCTATCAATTAATCTTAGTACGTTTCATTTATGTACTTTCTACCATGATCTGATCATAGTGTTTTGATAGAGCTACCTACATAATTTTCAACTCCGGTCTCATACTAATTTTTCAAGTGTTTTAAACTAATGTTGATTTAAAAGTCACTTATATTTTAAATAATCATCTACAAAGGAGATGAATTATTTTATTATAACTTTAGCTCGCTTTTACATTCACCAAACCATTTGGGTCTTAATGTGTAAGCACAAAGTGTTTTGGTCTGTTAGCCTTTTTCAACAAAAAGCCTTTTGATTATCTTGCATGAAAGGCAAGATTCACAGACATGTAAAGTATCCAACTCTAACTTGTTTAAAAAACTACTCTTTACTAGTGTGAGATAAAGATAAGTATCAACTTTAAGAGAAACTTTTTTGTCTTTCTATTATGTACTCTTATAAGCCTAAATTACCTCAGTATTGTGTAATATTGTATATGTTAACAATTTTTACTCGTATAATATCTTGTAATCAATTGAACATATTTCCAAATTGATTTGAAAATACAAACTCTATTACTTTCTAAATTCATACAATATGAACTTTTTAATAATAAAGTTATTGAAATCAAGTTTCTTTTAAAAATAGTGTAAAAGTACTTTGTTCAATATCAAGTAAGAAGCATTATTTAATGACATTTAAATGTTTCTTACTACATCAATTGAGATAGAACTCCTAGTGTCAACTTGTAAAGATTATTCTACATTATTATGTATTTTTCAAGAACTACATAATTGTTGTGAACAACAAATGTAGATAGTAGATTCTAAATCAACTATCAAAATAAGATTGTTATTCTCCACAAAAACTATAGTAAATCAAATTTATTATTATTTGTATTCTTATCGAGATACTTCAAAAGTTTCTATCATTATGGCTACTCTAGAAACTATTTTATTTTATGCCTTCAGTCGTATAGTTTCTTTTCTTAGATTTTTGTAATACGTAATCCTGAGATCATTTAGATAATTATCTAAATTTGGCTTTTAAATGACTTCAACATCATGTATGTTATCGTCATTTTTCTTTATCTACTTAGTTGACATTTGACATGTTAACCAAAAGATACGTACTGTCATCTCGCTAGTTTAGATTCATTAATCATTGTACATCATGAACAATTCGATTGGCATTGGCAATAAGTTTTGAAAACATTTCTCAATTAAAACAAAAATAATATTTTACATTACCATTATAGTGCTAAAACTACTTTTCCAAGTGATATAATTTTGTCAATTTGATATAGCAACAATTAAATCAAAATAGGAGAATTAGACATAGTGTTGACATATATAAAGAATATCATTTAATGCACGCAATCATTATCTATACAATTTTAGCATTTAAGTCAAATAATTTGATAAATAAACCTGGTAAATTCTTTTAAATGTTATGGTACTTTAGTGTGTCAAAACAAGTGTCTTCGTAGGATAGGTCAAGTGTCCATTCACTAAATTCAGACATTATTAACCAAGTATAATACCAGAATAACTCTTATTCCTATAATATTTAGTTAACATGAATTTGGTCAAGGATGATCATTAACGACATGAATGAATCCTTTGTGAGTGTGACCCATAATTTTAGATCCTATAGTTTCATCCCAACAAGTGCCACCATAGGGTAGGTCAAGTATTAGAACAAAACTGCTATCCTATCTTTATGAAGAGATTGACCTTGATATTCATCCATGTAAACACCTTCCGTAGGGGGACAACCTAGAAGCCACCGCAAGACCCCACATGAATCTCACGTTGTAAACCAATAATGGAGACCGTGGGATATATTGTCACACATCCTTCTCCCACTCACTATTTAAAAAAAAAAGGATTTTCTAGCACTTAGACAAATTAGGCTAATCTCAATTATCTAAGTACTCAATCTACCCTTCCATAACCCTTTGTGTTGGTTAGATTGATTTTAATGTGAATTACCAAGTTTCAAACTATATTTTAAAACCTAATCATATTATGAATAATTCACTTAGGTTCATTAATCAAATAATTAATGGTTACTTAAAGATTAATGAATTTAAAATAAAATTGAGTATAAGCAAACTGTGTCTAAGGAAGGTTCTTACAAGACTGAGGTATTTAAGCTAACCGTAAGGGAACCACTCTACCTAGGAACTGACCTGGAAGTTGAATTAGTCAAATTTTATTTAGCTTTTCATAAGATGAATGGTTGATAGAACTAAAATGAGTTTTTTTTTCCTGATTTTGGCATCTGTTTTACCTTTAAATTGTTAAAATTATTTGTAATTGCCCGGTAATGTAAGAGTCTTAATGTATGATTAAGGGTCTGTATTCATTTGGAGTCAACTAGAGTTGAAATTATATTGTAATCAAAGAATTTTGGAGTAAAACCATGCTGGTCGAAGAATAGAGCACTGCCACTGCCCAGGCAACGTTGAGACACCGTAGAACAGCATCTAGACGCTGTGCTTCAAATCCAAAAACGCGTGTGCGAGGTGGTGAGAGGTTCGTGGGCGTTGGTCCTGTTCAAGCCGCTTGTATCCGGTTTAGCCTCTTTTGGTGCATTTGGAGTCCGGTTTAGGCTATTTCAACTTGGTTCGTGACAGTTTGAGGTGGTTTGGGTCGGTTCAAGCACGTAGTTTGATTATTATTGTAATAATTTAGCTATTTGTGTGCTTGAAATGCCAAAATCAACCCATTTTAGCTTGTTTAATTGATTATGCATTATGAATGTATGTTTAAATTAAAGTTGA
>JAOANK020000010.1:30782-41537 GCA_026257165.2 Telfairia occidentalis
CGAACGAAACAATTAAACAAACTAATTCACTTATGGATACAATTGATTACCAAATTTTCTAAGTCTAAGGTTAATTAGCCCAAGTTTTCCCCTCTCGAGGTCTACCACTCTCACAATCAATTCCCTATTTAATGTCTTGCAATAAGAATTTAAAAGCAGTATAAGAAAAACCTATCATGAACTACACAAGTTCTCCTATCATTCTCATGCATAGAAAAACGTATGTCTAAAATCCTTGGTCTAAATTTACTATCCTCTCTTTCAAGAAAGATAATAAAAACAACGTATGAACACTCAATGCCCAGTTGAATGCATATATTAACGTGCTGAAATTTGGAAGAAAATGGTAAAAAGTTTGCATTCCATAAGAAAAACTAATAAATTTAAGAGTCCATAACAACCAACACCCTAAAACTCAAGAGATTTAGCTACTGATATGCATCATTAAGAGTCTAGAAAATCTCCTAAAAATAAAATACATCAAAGTTTTAAGAGAAGAGAGGGAACTTCCCGAAGAATCCACGCTTTTCAGCAGTAGGTACGTTTCTCGAGGTGTAAAACTCGATCTCGAGCACTCCAAAAATCCCCCAACTGCTCCAGAACATTAGCCTTCAGAGTTTTGTGTTGAATTCCGTCGAAAATCACACCAAAAACGGTCTCCCCTTGACCTAGCGGCAAAAAGATCATTATATTGATTCTGCTGATAGCGTTGAGACGCTATGCCTCAATATTACAAAAATGCCACCGCTTATTTTATGAAGAGGGAAGAAAATTTGAAGTAGCGTTGAGACACTATGTTTACATAGCTCCTTCATTCCTTGGCCGAATTTGGTCTTCTTAGGCTCATTTTTTAGCACGAACAACACCAAATCCGTATTTTGACCTCTCAATGCTCAGTTCCTACAAAATACATGAATAAATGTATTAAAACATACAAAAAAGCCTAAAAAATTACAAATACTTAGGTTCTAAAATAGCACTTTTTGAGTGCTATCAATCCCTAAAGCAGTTAACCTTGAAAACCCCTCATTTTTCTTTTAATTAAAGGTTAAATTGGAAAGTGTAGGAAATTAATTGGGCGTTAAGGGAATTTCTGACTTAGGTTGCTTAAGGATCAATTACCAAGCCATTTGAAATTTACCCTGTTGTTTTCTTTGGAGTTAAGATAAGTGGCTTCGCTCCTGGATAAGCCTTAGGGCTAGGTGAGATGATTGATTGATGATTATGTGATGTATGTTTTTATCATGATTATGTTATGCATTTGATGATATGCGAGCATGATTTGACATTGTTGTGGGGCATGATGTGTATTTATGATTATGTGGACATTAGATGCTTTGGGCATTTTGTATATGTGGATTTTGGATGCCGAGGGGCATTAATGGAATATTGATTATTGGATGCCTTAGGCACCGGTTGTATGGTGTTTATGCTCTGGGACCTATGCATATTAATGAGTATGTGTTGCATGTTCATATATTGGTGATATGATCTCTACTGAGTTTTACATAGAGGACCTCCATGAGATTGCATATCTATGCTGAGCTTTATATGAGAATCATCCATGAGATTGTATATTTCTTCATGAGTTTTATATTGAGGATTTGTAAAGGCATTTTCATCATTTTCCTAGTTAAGTAGGAAAAAAAAAGAAGAAAATTGGCTGGATTTTTGAAATTTTGAGGTGGTGCACGTGTGAGGTGTTGTGTAGCGATGGGTGCACTTTGGGTTGACAAGTGTAAGAGGCATTTTTAAAAAAAAAAAAACAAAAGAAACAAAAAGGGTTTTATTTTGGAAAGAAAAGAGAGTGAAAAAGAAAAGAAAAGAATGAAAACAGAGAAGAAAATGAAAAACAAAGGTAGAGAAGAAGAAGAAGAAGGAAAACGAGAGAAAGAAGGTCAAATCTTGGTAAGTCTTAGTGAGTTGTTCATTTTTTAAGCTATGGAAGGAAAGAGTTGTTCATATAGGTTTCATTCTAAAAAAATGTATATTTATAAGGGAAAGATGGGAAAAAAAAACAAAGAAGGAAATCATTGGTGGATGGCTTTGAGGTTGAAGATGGTAAGGTTGAAGATGGATTTTGGTTTGATTAAAAAAAGATGAGGGAGAGGTTACTGGAAAATTATTTTGAGAAGAGAAGATTGAATAAGAAGGAAGAGAAGAAGATTATGAGAGAGAAAAGGGAATTAAACTGTGTTTAAAAAAAAAAGAATTAATTTGGAATGGTAGCACGTGAGGGAGAGTAGGAGGAGAAAGTGTAGGTGGTTAGTGGGCCCCACATAAATAAGAGAGAGAGAGAAAATTTTTATGAAAAAAGAAAAATATTTAAAAATTTAGAAATTTTGCTACAAGCATTAAATGAATAGAGAGAATGTGGTTTTGTTGGAGAAACCATTTTCTTTTTAAGTTTATTTATATTGAAAATAGGTATTTATCAATTTGCCATTGAATTTGATATTATAGGCCAAGTGGAGATTGAGACGGCTTACAATTCGAATTGTTTACGCCAAAAGTCGGTGAGTGGTTGTTTTTTAAAATTTATTATTCAGTTTATCAAAGAAATATGAAATATAGAAAGTTGAATTTACCAAATTGATTTTAGATTTTAGTGTCATGATTTATGAAAGATTTATTAATGATGAATTATTTTAGCAAAATTTATATGTTCTCATAAGCAGATCATGTCAAGTTGGTAGCGTGGCAAGTTTGGTATGGAATGCTAGGGAATGTCGGAGCCAGTAGATGCCGAAACAGGATTCCGAATCCTGGTCTGAATCTTCGGCCTGGTGCGTTACTAATGTAATTTGTGAAGCATGGTTTGAGAATGTTTATGATTAAAGTATGGTTTGAAGAATTATTTAGAAATGTTTTCAAACCACTAAATTATGTACCCATGTTGATCACCCAATACATTTATGAGAATGCATTTCCATCGGTATATGTATGATATATGAGGTATGTGGGACCCATATTTTCCCACATATGGGCTTTGGGCCGTGTTTTGGGTTTTTTACCTTTAAAAGGCTGCTCTATACGCGTATGACCATGTTTGCTCTGCTTCTTATTTGAGATTACTCGATGCATAGTATGACAGGATTTATGATATGTTTCAGGGGTATAGGTTTAGTGATGAGTTTTCCTAACTCTATGATCCATGTTCTTAAGTAATTCATTTATTATTCCAAAGATATTCAATTATGTTTTATATGATATTTATTACAGGTGACTCAGTGATACAGATTCCTATAAAATAATTGTTTTGTACTAATTTTTTCAAAGATTATTTTCTTATAAACTCTTCCACTCACGTGGCTTTCTAGCTCACCTTTTTTCTCCCAAATTTTTCTACCAAGTAGCACTTAAGTTCCTTACGAGACAATCAGGACCGACAACTGCCACCAATCTTCTTAAATTGTATCTCATTTTATTAGGAATGTGTTACAGCTGCATTGTTATGTATTCAGGATGTATGGCTAGCATCGCTTGATCCATGTTGTGTTTTTAAAAATTTTTCTTTAATTATAAGTATTTATTTCACGCTAACTTGTCCAGGGAAATATATTTGAGTATGAGAATTTTAGCCAGATCATGTCAGACTGACAATAGATTTTAAGATTTACTGTGGATCCATTGTCAGCATGACACGTTCTAGGTTCAAAAAGGTGAGATCTAGGACGGGTCGTGTCAGTTTGGTAACAGAGAAAAAGACTCTGCATCATTTTAGCATTATCATGTTTATAGAAATTGTATTTTGATGTAGTGATTGTGTGACATGATTAAATCATTGGAAGTTATGTGTCATGGTGGAAGAGTCGTAGGCTCTAAGGTCTCGGAACCCAACTAGAGCATTGATGAAAATAATGTGATGAAAGAAGAGAGGATTGGTGAGACTAGTCACCAACATGGGTAGTCATTGCCTAATGACTTAATAGTAGTTATTTTGGTTGGGAAAGCATTGTTAGTAAACGATGTATAGTGGAGGTACGTGATTAAGATCAATGGTGATGAATTAAAAGTTGATTTAATAACCTTAGACAACCATGATTTTGATGTTCCTTTTAGTATGAACTTTTTATCTACATATCATACAATAGTTGATTGTTTTCCAAAGGAAGTGAAATTTAAATGACCAGGAGAGTTGGTTGTGATTTTTTTTTAAGGTGAAAAGAAAATTTTGTCATCATGTGTAGTATTTGCATTGAAGCTTCAAAAATACTTACAAAAGGTGTTTGACGTATTTGGCTCATGTAGTTGACACCAAATCAGTAAACTGAAGGTTAAAGATATACTTGTGGTAAGAGAATTTTCAGATGTCTTTCAAAGGATTTACTTGGTTTACAACCAAACAGGGAAGTAAAGTTTGTGATTGACTTAATCTCTAGTACAACCCCTAGTTCTCAAGCATCTTATCGAATGGCCCCAACAGAATTAAAAGAGTTGAAGTTGCAGTTGTAGGAGCCAGTTGTTAAAAATTTTGTTTTTATTAGACCTAATGCATCTCCATGGGATGCACCGATGTTATTATTTGTGAAGGAAAATGATGGTACCATGAGAGTGTGTATTGATTATAGGCAATTGAACAAAGTGACGATACATAATAAGTATCATTTTCCTCTAATAGATGACCAGTTTGATTAGCTCAAGGATGGTCTGTATTTTCAAAAACTGATTTATGATCAGGCTATCATCAACTCATAATTAGGGAGATAGATGTGCCAAAGACTACATTCAGAACTCATTTTGGGCATTATGGGTTATTGGTCATGCCATTTGGCTTGACTAACTCTCCCACAACCTTTATGGATCTTATGAATAGGGTGTTTCATCCTTATTTACATAAGTTTGTGATTGTTTTTATTGATGACATTTTTGTGTACTCTAAAAGTAGAGATGGCATGTGCAGCATCTCAGAAAAGTACTACAGACATTGCAGGATAAGAAATTGTATGTTAAATTCAGCAAGTGTAAATTTTGGCTGTAGCAAGTTATATTTTTAGGTTATGTTATTTCTGTCAATGGAATATTTGTAGATCCCCACAAGATTGAACCAGTGGTTAAATGGGAGCAACCCAAGTCAGTTACTAAGATTCGTAGTTTTTCAGGATTAGCCGACTATTATTGTCATTTTGTTGAAGGATTCTCTAAGCTAGTTCTTCCATTAACTAGTCAGACTAGAAAGAATGCAAAGTTTACATAGACATATAAACGTGAACACAGTTTTCAGGAATTGAAATAAAAGGTTCGTTTCTGCTCTGATACTTACACTTCCAACACTTGGTGAGGAGTTTGTTATTTATAGTGACACTTATTATCAAGGTGAGGGATGTGTGTTGATACAAAATGAGAAGGTAATAGCTTATGCATCGAGACAATTGAAGAAGCATGAGCATAATTATCTAACCCATGATTTAGAGCTTTCTGCAGTAGTGTTAGCCTTAAATATTTGGCGACATTATTTATATGGAGAGAAATGTGACATATATATAGACCACAAAAGTCTAAAGTATATATATTCAATTAGAAGGAATTGAACTTATGCCAAAGAAGGTGGCTGGAGTTGATAAAGGATTATGATTGTACTATCACGTACTACCCAAGAAAGGCTAATGTGGTTGCTGACGCATTGAGTAGAAAGAGGCATGAATCATTAATTGCATCTAATGTCATGAGTTTCTCTTTAATGGGTGAATTCCATAGCTTGAATGTAGAGTTGTCTATAGATGAGTTAAGAGTCTTATTTGCAAGTTTCTGAGTAAGACCGACTCTAATGGATCGAATTATATATGTTCAAATTGATGACCAAGTTTACCACAAGATTAAAGAAGTAAAGAGTAACCTGTGAACAGATTATGAGCCGAGAGATGATGGAATGCTAACTAAGCTCAATAGGTTATGTGTACCTGGTGATTTAGATCTAAAGAAAAAATGCTTGAAGAAGCGTATACTACAGCTTATGTTATGCACCCAAGTAGCACAAAGATGTATTGAACCTTGAAGAAACATTATTGGTGGCAAGGCATGAAAAGAGATATAGCTGAGTATGTTTCTAAATGCTTACAACAAGCAATGGCCTAACTCAGAACAAGCTATGAGTACTAAATTATATTTTAATACAACTCTCCATCCACAGACAGATGGATAGTCAAAGAGAACTATCCAAACTTTAGAAGACGTGTTGCGAGCTTGTGTACGACAATTCAAAGGAAAGTTGGGATATGCATTTATCTTTAATGGAGTTTGCTTATAAATCATTTCAGTATAAGAATAACCCCATTTGAAGCATTGTATGGCAGAAAATGTCGAACTTCAGTTTGTTGGGAAGAAGTTGGCAAAAGGAAGTTAATAGGGTTCATAACTTGTACAAAGTACTACAAAGAAAGTGAAATTGATTTAGGGACGAAATGAGTTATATAGATCGAAAAATGAGTTATATAGATAAACGTCTAAAAGACTTGGAGATTTATAATGGACGAATAAAATATAATGTTTTCCTTTGATTGTCACCTCGAAAGGGTGTGTAGAAATTTGTCAGGAAAGGAAAATTAAGCCTCAGGTATGCATACGAGATTCTTGAACGTATTGGATCAATGGCATATCGTTTGGCTTTACCAATTAAGCCTCAGGTATGCATACTAGAATTTATGATATGTTTCATGTTTCCATGTTGCGTAAGTATATACTAGATCCATCACACATTCTCGTGTCACAACCAATGCAAATAAAGGAGAATTTATCTTATAAAGAAGAGTCGGTCACATTTTAGATAGAAAATAACATGTATTGCGAAATAAAACCACTTCTTAAGTTAAAGTTTCGTGGAAGAATCAAGCAATGGAAGAGGCAAAGTGGAAAAGTGAGGATTAAATTCGTGCTTAATACCTTTGGTTATTCTCTTGATTGTTGTAACTAAATTTTAAAGGACGAAATTCTCAAAAAGGGGTAATATTTTGTAAAGGAATTTTTGTCATTTCTCTAGTTAAGTAAAAAAAAGAAGAAAATTGGTTGGACTTTCGAAAATTTTGAGATGGTGAACATGTGAGGTGTTGTGTAGTGGTGGGTGCATTTTGGGTTGACAAGTGTAAGAGGCGTCTGTTTTAGAAAAAAAGAAACAAAAAGGGTTTTGTTTTGGAAAGAAGAGAGAGAGTGAAAAAGAAAAGAAAAGAATGAAAACAAAGGAGAAAACAAAAAATAGAGGGAAATAAGAGAAGAAGAAGAAGAAGGAGAAGAAGGAAAATGGGAGAAAGAAAGTCAAATCTTGGTAAGTCTTAGTGAGTTGTTCATTTTTTAAGTCATGGAAGGAAAGAGTGTTCATATAGGTTTTATTCTAAAAAAATGTATATTTATAAGGGAATGATGGAAAAAAAAAAAGAAAACAAAGAAGGAAACCATTAGTGGATGGCTATGAGGTTAAAGATGGATTTTGTTTTGATAAAAAAAAAATGAGGGAGAGGTTGCTGGAAAATTATTTTGAGAAAAGAAGATTCCATGAGAAGGAATGGAAGAAGATGGTATTGATGTGTGAGAGAGAAAAGGGAATTAAAGTGTGTTAAAAAAAAAAGAGAATTAATTTGGAATGACAGCACGTGAGGGAGAGTAGGAGGAGAAACTGTAGGTGGTCAATGGGCTCTACATGAATAAGCGAGAAAGAAAATTATTATAGAAAAAGAAAAATATTAAAAATTTTGGAAATTTTGGTACAAGCATTAAATGAAGAGAAAGAATATGATTTTGTTGGAGAACCATTTTCTTTTTAAGTTTATTTATATTGAAAATAGGTATTTACTAATTTACTATTGGATTTGATATTACAGGCCAAGTGGAGATTGAGACGGCTTATGATTTGAATTATTCACGCCAAAAGTCGATGAGTGGTTGTTTTTTAAAATATTTTATTATGTTTATAAAAAAAATATGAAATATAAAAACTTGAATTTACCAAATTGATTTTAGATTTTAGTATCATGATTTATGAAAGATTTATTGATTATGAATTATTTTAGCGAAATTTATATGTTCTCACATGCAGATCAAGTCAAATTGGTAGCGTGGCAAGGTTGCAGGGGATGCTAGGACATGTTGGGGCCAGTAGATGCCGAAACAAGATTCTGAATCCTAGTCTAAATCTTCGGCCTGGTGCGTTACTAATGGAATTTGTGAAGCATGGTTTGAGAATGTTTATGATTAAAGTATGATTTGAAAAATTATTTTGAAATGTTTTCAAACCACTAAATTATGTACCAATGGTGATTACCCAATACACTTATGAGAATGTGTTTCCATAGTGTATATGCTTGATATATGAGGTCTGTAGGACCCACCTTTTCACACATATGGGCATTGGGCCATGTGTTAGGGTGTTTTGCCTTTAAAAGGTTGCTCTACGTGCATATGACCATGTTTGTTCTGCTTTATATCTGAGATTACTCGATGTATAGTATGATAGGATTTATGATATGTTTCAAGGGTGCAGGTTTAGTGATGAGTTTTCCTAACTCTATGAACCATGTTTTTAAGTTATTCATTTATTATTCTAAAGATATCTAGTTATGTTTTATATGATATTTATCACAGGTGACTCAGTGATACAAATTTCTATAAAATAATTGTTCTGTATTGATTTTCAATTATTTTTTTATACTTCCACTCACGGGGCTTTTTAGCTCACTCTTTTTCTCCCAAAATTTTCTACCAAGTAGCACTTGAGTTCCTTATGAGACAATCAGGATAGACAATTGTCACCAATCTTCTTAAATTGCATCTCATTTTGTTAGGCATGTGTTACAACTGCATTGCTATGTATTCAAGATGCATGGCTAGCAACGCTTGATCCATGGTGTGCTTTTAAAGATTTTTCTTTAATTATAAGTGTTTATTTCACGCTTACTTGTCTAGGGAAATATATTTGAGTATTAGAATTTTAGACAGATCGTGTCAGACTGACAATAGATTCTAAAATTTACTTAAGATCCATTGTCGGCACGGCACGTTCTAGGTTCAAAATGGTGATTTGGGGCAGGTCATGTCAGGATCCTCCAGAAGATGATGTATGTTTGTGTAAAGATACAGAATAGGTCCCACATGAGATGTAGGATTGTTTGTGCTTGCATGTTTGACCCCGGGGGTCGGGGTCACTTACTTCGTCTTTTTATACTCAACCTATTATTATTATTTTTTTTAGGTAATAATAAGGGCTACCAGGGTTGTTGACGAGGAGTGGACTATTATGGGTCATGGTCTTGAGTTTAGCCTTCCGCTAGAGTTGCATTCTTTCCAAGTTATTTCATTTGACATTGTTTTTTTTTAACCTAGGGTTTTAGCTTTTGAAACTAGTCTCTAGTTATATTCATTTATTGATTGCTTTTGAATTGGGATCCCAACTATTTTTAAGTATTATTTGAGAATTTACCTTTATTTCTTATAAATGAGAATAAGTGATCTCACTCTTGATTACTTCACAAGTTGTTAAAAGAGCATGCATGCTATAGCAATCCTAGGAAGTCCTGTTTAAAAGTCAGGTTGTGACATTTTGTAAATGGATGATCTTTTGAACTTCTAGTTCACATTGATCTGTACAAGGATCTAAATAAGACAATAAAGATACACTTCATGCAATTTCTTTTCCAACTTCCTGATTTCTCCACTAATGTTGGAAAAATTGTCTCATTAAAATGACAATCAAGAAATTGTGTTGTATACACATCACCCTTCAGGGGGTTCAGAATATCTAATTATTGATGTGGAATCGAATCCAACATAAATTCCTAACCTCCTTTGAGGACCCATCGTAGTACGTTGTGGTGGAGCAATTGGAACATATATTGCACATCTAAAAATTCGTAGATGAGATATATTTGGCTCCTGGCCATAGGATAATTGTAATAGGGAGTATTTATGATAAGATATTGGTCTAATGCGTATAAGTGACGCTGCATGCAAAATAGCATAACCTCATATAGATATAGGAAGCTTGGCTCTCATTAGTAATGGTCTAACGATCAATTACAAACGTTTTACCAAAGATTCTGTTAAACCATTTTATGTATGAACATGAGGTACAAGATGTTTAATACTTATCCCAGTTGACATACAATAATTATTGAACACTTACAATGTGAACTCACTAGCATTATCAAGACGAATGCTTTTAATTATATAATTAGAAAATTGTGCTCTTAATTTAACTATTTGAGCAAGTAATCTTGCAAATGCAAGGTTTCAACTTGACAATAAACACACATGTGACCATCTACTAGATGTGTCGATTAAAACCATAAAATATAAGAAATGTCCATAATTCTTCATTAAAGAAAAGAAAAATTACAATAACATTCAAGAACTAAAAAGAAAACTTGAAATATAAAGCTTATTTAGTAAATATAAAAGATAAATACTAAAAAAGAACAATATTAATTTTGGACATTCTTATAAGTGAATGAAGTAATTGCTACTCCATGAATGGTGTAAATGTTCTCTCCAAGAGATTCAAAAAAATCTGCAACATCTAAATGTGTGTCATGTTTGGAGGCTCAAATGCATCATCATCTTGATAGGCAAAGTTTGCTTCCACATTTTTCATTTTTTCTTTCAATGAAGCTTGATTGAGATCAACTAAGTGTTTTGGTATATGACAAGTACGAGATTAATGCCCCTTCACACGACATCGAAAGTATTGATTCTCAAAACTCTTATTTTGTGGTGTCTTTTCTTTACGATCATCATTATTGTGTGTGGTTTTCTTGAAATTTGAATGATTAT
>JAOANK020000010.1:54202-65905 GCA_026257165.2 Telfairia occidentalis
AGGTGTCATCTTCTTGTGTTGCCACAAATCCCACTAAATGCATGAGGTTGAGGTGTCAATTTCTTGTGCATTTGAGATATGCAAAATTACTGCTATATATAGAAGAAATTTCAACTTAATTAAGGTTAATTCAATTGTTGAATTTCATGAATTTTGGTTCCAAAATTCATGTGTTCTAAGTGTTAGATCATTCTCCTCCCATCTAATTCTCCCTCAATTTCACCTCAATTTGGATCCTACAATTCGTTCCAAGGCCGAAGAATTGTCGAGAAGACTCTCGTGGTGGTCCAGCATTCGTTCGTGATCAAATTGAATTGAGGAAGAATTTGAGCATCAAAGGTTAGTAACCTTACTTTCTGTTTTTCCTCTTTTATTAATCATGTTATTCTTTTAATTTAGCAAATTAGAATGCAATTTTGATCATTTCCACTACGCATGCATGTTGTTTAATCCTTTAATTGGTATTAGAGCATGCTAATTGCACTCAATTTGTATTGGTGGGGTTGAATTCATGAGATGAATGCATGTTGGTACTAAAATGGAGTTTTATGATTTTGACATCCTTTTAATCTTTCAATTGTTGAAATAATTTGTAATTGTCCTGTAATGTAAGGGTTTAAATGTGTAATAAAGGGTCTGTAATTTATTGGAGTCCATTAAAGTTGAAATTAGGATGTAATTAGAAGATTGGAGTAAAGGATCAAAGCTGGACAGAAGCAAATTTTTGCCACTACCCAGGTAGCATCAAGACGCCGTGGAACAATGTCTCAACACTGTCCTTCATTTCCAAAAACACGCGTGTGAAGGCTGGGCGGTTCAGCCTTTGGTCTGGTCTGGTTCAGCCCTATTCTATCTGATTCAACACTCTTTTGGTGTTTGGAGGCTGGCTCAGCCCATTTTCATATGGTTCAAGCCAGTTCGAAGTAGTTCGGGTCAGTTCAAGCACATTTGGAGATTATTATTGTAATAATTTAGCTATTTGTGTGCTTGTGATGCCAAAATCAATCTATTCTAGCTTGTTTAATTTATTATGCATTGTGAATGTATGTTTAAATTAAATTAAATCCTATATGCATATTGTATGTCATATAGATTTAAAAACCCCACCATAGGATAATCATGCTTCATGCATTGCAAGTATATTATAAGTGTTATAATGTATAGTATGCATGGATAGATATCATGAGAATTAGTATAAGTGTTATACTAATTTATGATATGAATGCATAAGAAGTATGTTATAATGTTATAAGATATAGTATGCATGAATTATTATCATGAGAATTAGTATAAGTGTTATATTAATTTATGATATGTATGCGAATGAAAGTTATGGATGAATGTCTTTTATTTTTTAAGTGTTATAAAATCAATTAGACATTTAAAATCTATAACTCAGATAAATAACATGCTCACTTAAGGTTAATCACTCAAAATCAACCTCCTTTAATAGTTAAATTAAGTCGATTTCTTGTAAAACTAAGTTTACAAAACTCACTCAGCAAGATCATGTCTAAGGCTGGGGGTATTTAAGTTGATGTTTCACGAAACACTTGCTACCTGGCGATCAAGCTGGCATCTGAGTTGAGTTAACCTAGTTTTATGAGCATGCGTGAGTGATATGAGGTAATCAAATGGTTTATCACCTAGACATCGTAGGTTAAAATCCAGTATAAAATTTATGCTTTGATTAATCACATAGACTTAGGTTGTTTTTTAGCTAGACTATACCTAAGTAAAAGAATACCCAAAAATCTTATAGAACACTTTAGTGGGAGAGAAATAGTACATATGATGTATTATTTTTTGGCTCTCACGTCCCTAAAAGAAGAGTTCACACCGTGAGATTTATGTAGGGCTTCGTGTCTCTTTTACCGGGACTGCTCCATTCGGAAAGTATTTGCATAAATCAAGAACAAGGTGAATAAGGGAAGTAGTTCATAGTAAGTGGGTGAAAGATATGTGTCAACATGTCCTACAGTCTCTTCCATTAGGTCACACCATGGGATTCCTATGTTGCACCGCTTGGCATTATTATAGGTGACTATCCAGTCGAAAGGTTTATAACAACTTTTCAGCATTGTCTTTCGCTCAAGAGCTTGTTTGATTTCGATCTATGAAATCTAAAAATGGGGGGTCTACACTTACAGGATTTACTAAGTGTTAGTAAATTTCAGACCGAATTACCGAAAACTAAATGCTAATGGAATAAAAGTTATTATGGTATTAGTGTTTAGTCAAGAATGTCTTGATTTAGTGAAGGAGTGATTGACTACTCCTCGGTGGCGATTGTTCTGACTCACTAAAGTGTCGTTGCAAATTTATTGATCTTGGGTAGTTATTGAAAATTTGCTAAAATTGATTGGATTATGAAAATATGGTTAATTAATTTACTCATAGAATTTGTTTATCTTTTTAGCAATGACTAGTTCGATAATCCAACTACTAGCCTCCGAAAAACTTAACGGAGATAACTACGCCACGTGGAAATCAAACCTAAATACGCTACTAGTAATCGATGATCTCCGATTCGTTTTAACAAAAGAGTGTCCTCAAGTTCCTAGCTCAACAACAAATTGAAATGTTTAGGATGTCAGTGGACAAGGGCGAATGAAAAAGCCTGAGTCTACATCTTGGCTAATATATCTGATATACTATGCAAAAAGCATGAGAAATGGTCCAAGCAGATCATGGACTCACTACAGGCGATGTTTGGACAACCGTTTTCATCGGCCACGCACGATGCTTTAAAATATGTTTACAAATGCCGCATGAAAGAAGGAACCTTTGTTAGAGAATATGTTCTTGACATGATGGTCCACTTTGATCGGGCCGAAGTAAACGAAGTTGTCATAAATGAGAAGAGCTAGGTTCTTGGAATCTTTTATGAAGAGTTTTCTGCAGTTTCGAACTAATGCCATGATGAACAAGATTGAATACAACCTCACAACTCTTCTCAATGAGCTCTAGATTTACTAATATTTATTAAAGAATAAAGGTGTGGAAGCAGAAGCAAATGTTGCTACTTCTTCCAAGAAATTTACAAGAGGATCGTTCTCTAAAGGTAAATATGGCCTTACTTCTTTAAAAAATAAGAGTATTCAAAAGAATAAGAAAGGAAAAGGGAAAGTCATAGCTCCTGCTACAGACAAAGGCAAGGGAAAGGCTGCAGATAAAGGAAAATGTTTCCACTACAATTAGGATGGGCACTGGAAACGGAACTGCCCGAAGTACCTCGCAGAAAAGAGGCATTAATATCTATCTCTTGTTTGCTGGAACAATTGTATAAAGTATCTTTTGTGGTAAGTGAAGCATTCATTACAAAAAGAGGCATTAATATCTATTTAGCAAATTTAGAAAATAACTTATACAAGTTAAAACCTACCAAAGTTAAGGTTGTTTTTAATACTGAAATGTTCTTAACAGTTGAAACACAAAACAAAAGGCAACGAGTTTCTCAAAGTAACTATCTTTGGCATTTAAGACTTGGTCACATTAATCTCAATAGGATTGGGAGATTGGTCAAGAGTGGACTCCTAAATCAGTTAGAAGACAACTTTTTACCTCCATGTGAATCATGTCTTGAGGGTAAGATGACCAAAAGATCTTTTACTGAAAAAGGTCTTAGAGCCAAAAAATCTTTAGAGCTTATACATTCGGATCTTTGTGGTCCAATGAATGTTAAGGCCCGATGAGGGTATGAATACTTCGTCAGCTTTATTGACGATTATTCCATATATGGATACATTTACCTAATGCATCATAAGTCTGAAAATTTCAAAAAGTTCAAGGAGTACAAGGTTGAGGTTGAGAACCTATTAGGTAAAACCATTAAGACACTTCGATCAGATCGAGGTGGGGAGTACATGGACTTGAGATTCTAAGACTATTTGAGAGAACATGGAATTAAGGCACAACTCTCTACACCAGGTATGCCTCAGCAAAATGGTGTATCTGAAAGGAGAAGTAGAATCTTGTTGGACATGGTTCGATCGATGATGAGTTATGGTGAGTTGCCTAGTTCATTTTGGGGATATGCAGTAGAGACTACAGTATACATTTTGAACAACGTTCCCTCAAAAAGTGTTTCGAAAACACCTTATGAGTTATGAAGAGGACATAAAGGTAGTTTACCTCACTTCAGAATCTGGGGATGCCCAGCACATGTGTTGGTGCAAAACCCAAAGAAATTGGAACACGTTCGAAATTGTGCCTGTTTGTAGGATATCCCGAAGAAACGAAAGGTGATATGTTTGATGATCTTCAAGATAATAAAGTATTAGTATCGACAACTACTACGTTCTTGGAGGAAGACCACATGAGAGATCATAAACCTCGCAGCAAGCTAATATTAAACGAGATTTCTAATGAAACTATAGAAAAATCAACAAGAGTTGTTGATCAGGCTGCTCCTTCAACAAGAGTTGTTGATCAGTCATATCCTTCTCAAGAGTTGAGAAAGGCTCGATGTAGTGGGAGGGTTATTCCTCAGCCCGAGCGTTACATGGGTTTAAGTGAAACCCAACTCGTCATACCTGATGATGGGTTAGAGGATCCATTGTCCTATAAAAGGCAATGAATGATGTGGGCCGGGATCAGTGGATTAAAGCCATGAACCTCAAAATGGAGTCTATACAATTCAATCTGAGAACTTGTAAATCAACTAGATGAGGTGAGACCTATTTGGTTGTAAGTGGATCTACAAGAGGAAATGAGATCATGCTGGTGAGATACATACCTCTAAGGCTCAACTCGTGACAAATGGTTATTCTCAGGTTGAGGGGGCGGACTATGAAGAAACATTCTCTCATGTTGCCATGATAAAGTCGATTAAAATACTCTTATCTATTGCCACATATTATGACTATGAAATATGACAAATGGATGTCAGGACTGCTTTTCTGAATGGCTATCTTGAAGAGAGTATCTACATGAATCAGCTAGTGGGGTTTATTGAACAAGGTCAATAGCAAAAGGTTTGCAAGCTTAAGAATCTATTTATGGGTTAAAATAAGCATTTAGATCCTGGAATATGAGATTTGATGCTGCGATCAAATCTTATGGCTTTGAACAGAGTGTTGATGAACCTTATGTCTACAAGAGGATCATTAACTCTGTTGTAGCTTTCCTGGTGTTATATGTAGATGATATCATTCTCATTGGGAATGAGGTAGGATTTCTAACTACATAAAACAATGACTATCGACCCAATTCCAAATGAAAGATTTGGGAGAGACTCAATTTGTGCTTAGAATCTAAATAGTTCGAAATCGTAAGAACAAAACGTTAGCCATGTCTCAAGCATCATATATTAACAAGATGTTATCTAAATATAAAATGCAGAATTTCAAACGAGGGTTATTACCTTTTAGACATGAGATTCATTTGTCTAAGGAATAGTGTCCTAAGACACCTCAAGAAGTTGAAGATATGAGACATGTTCCCTATGCATCAGCAGTTGGGAGTTTGGTGTTTGCTATGTTGTGTACACGACCCGACATATGCTATGCAGTAGGAATTGTTAGTAGATACCAGTCAAACCTTGGATATGATCATTGGACTACCGTTGAGAATATCCTGAAGTATCTTAGGAGAACGGGAGACTATGTGCTTGTGTATAGAAGTAAGGATTTGATTCTTACGGGATACACTGACTCAGATTTTCAAACCGATATAGATTATAGGAAATCTCTTCGGGATCCGTGTTCACTCTAAATGGAGGAGCCATAGTTTGGAGGAGTATTAAGCAAAACTGTATTGCAGACTCGATCATGGAAGCTGAGTATGTAGCTGCTTGTGAAGCAGCAAAGGAAGCTGTATGGCTTAGGAAGTTCTTGACTGATTTGGAAGTGGTTCCAAACATGCATCTGCCAGTCACTCTGTACTACGACAACAATGGTGCAGTTGCAAATTCCAAAAAACCTAGAAGCCATAAACAGAAAAAGCATATCAAACGAAAGTACCATCTCATTAGAGAGATTGTGCAAAGAAGCGACATTGCTGTGAGACAGATAACGTCGGAGCAGAATATTATTATTATATTAATTTTTGAAGATTCAATTCATTTGTAACCATTGAATTCACAAAAAAGAAAAATTCATTGTAACAACTAAATAATTGATATTCATTTGTAACAACATACCAATAAATAACTAATATTCAATTGGTTAGACACTTAAAACCATTATTAATTATTAATTTTTAGTTATTAAAATACTATATGTAATGTCATGTGAAAAAGACTCTCTTCTCCTTTCTCTCTCTCTCTTTCTCTCTTTGAAAAGGAAATTTAAAAAGTAAGGGATAAAATAGAGGAAAAAAGTTTCTCCTCATAATCTCTTTATATATAGTAGAGATTTTTCCTCGTTTATAAGTAGAAATAAATTTTTTTCGGAAAAAAAGAAAAAGACAAAGAAAAAATGAAAATTGCACAAGTTTTTTCAAAGCCCTAACCACTAGTATGTTTATTCCTGAAATCTCATAATCTCACTCTCTCCTCCGCTGCCGCCCATCGAAAATTGAATATTTCGTCAGTCTCTTTCATCTCTTTCGTTCATTGTACTACGCCTGCTCTCTCTTTGAATCTCACCAATCTACTCTGCGCTGCAGCGGTGAGTTTCTACCGCTTAAGCGTTTTGTATTTTTCTTTCGAATCGATTTGATTGATTCTGCCTTCTTTCGCATATTCTATTTAGAGGGTGTCTTCATTTCTTATTGTTAGAGATGGGAGATAGCTGATCATAGGTGTTTTCGGATGGAGATTCAACTTTTCTTTCTTTCTTCTTGCAGGCTCGGAATGGCTGGTGTGGGGGAATTTGCTGTTGTTGACTTCTTGCAAGTATGTTTTGTTTGTTTGATTGTGGAGTTTGAAATGCCAATATTGGGTTTTGGAAGGTAATGCTAATGGTTGTTTTTTGTCATCTTCACTTTGCTAATGAAAACTTCTATGCTTTTGATAGGGTGGGTGTAGGCAGAATCTGTTTTTGCAGAGTTATTCTCACTGTAAACGACGCGGGTTATGGGGGATGCTGCGCAGTTCAACGGTGGGTTCAGTTTATTCAAGCAGAAGATATGTTCCGTTAAGATGTCGTGCATCAAGGAAACCTAGAGCTGTGAATTGTAAGGTTGTGGCAAGTCCAGTAAATGAGGCATCAAGCTTGGTTGAGAAGCCGACTACAGCGGCAATTCATTTTTTTCGGGTTCCTTTGATTCAGGAGAGTGCCACTTCTGAACTTCTAAAGTCCATCCAAGCGAAGATTTCAAATCAGATTATTGGTTTGCAAACTGAGCAGTGTTTCAACATTGGGATTAAATCTGAGATTTCAGATGAAGAACTATCTGTGCTGAGATGGCTTCTTCAAGAAACCTATGAACCTGAGAATTTGGGGACTGAGAGCTTTCTTGAGAAGAAACAACGACAAGGATTGGATTCTGTTATAATTGAGGTTGGACCTCGTTTGTCGTTCACCACAGCCTGGTCCTCCAATGCTGTGTCAATATGCCAAGCATGTGGACTAACAGAGGTGACGCGTATGGAACGTTCAAGGAGGTATTTGCTGTATAGCAAAGGTGCATTACAAGAGCATCAGATTAATGAGTTTTCTGCAATGGTTCACGATAGGATGACTGAATGCGTTTATGTCCAGAGGCTTACATCTTTCGAGACTAGTGTGATACCTGAGGAGTTTCGCTTTGTTCCTGTTTTAGAGCAAGGTCGAAAGGCATTGGAGGAAATTAATCAGGAGATGGGATTGGCATTTGATGAACAAGATCTTCAATACTACACGAAGCTTTTCGGCGAGGAAATAAAGCGAAATCCAACAACAGTGGAGTTGTTTGATATTGCTCAATCTAATAGTGAGCATAGTAGGCATTGGTTTTTTACTGGAAAGCTTGTTATAGATGGAAAGCCTATGAGCAGAACACTTATGCAGATTGTGAAGAGCACCTTGATGGCAAATCCTAGCAATTCTGTGATTGGATTTAAGGATAATTCAAGTGCAATTCGGGGATTCTTGGTTAATCAATTGCGACCGGTTTATCCTGGTTCAACAAGTCCTTTAGAAGAAAGTAGCTGTGATCTTGATATTTTATTCACAGCTGAGACCCACAATTTTCCATGTGCAGTGGCTCCCTATCCTGGTGCTGAAACTGGTGTAGGAGGACGAATAAGGGATACACATGCAACTGGGAAGGGGTCTTTTGTTGTTGCAGCTACAGCTGGTTATTGTGTAGGAAACCTCAATATGGAGGGGTCTTATGCTCCATGGGAAGATTCATCTTTTGCCTACCCACCAAACTTGGCTTCGCCTTTGAAGATCCTGATTGATGCAAGTAATGGTGCATCCGACTATGGTAATAAATTTGGTGAGCCACTGATTCAAGGGTATACTAGAGCCTTTGGAATGAGATTACCAAGTGGCGAAAGACGAGAGTGGTTGAAGCCAATCATGTTCAGTGGAGCAATGGGGCAAATTGATCATATCCATATCTCAAAGGAAGATCCGGATATTGGAATGTTGGTTGTAAAAATTGGAGGCCCTGCTTATCGCATTGGTATGGGAGGTGGGGCTGCATCAAGCATGGTTAGTGGTCAGAATGATGCAGAACTTGATTTTAATGCTGTGCAGCGTGGTGATGCTGAGATGGCACAAAAACTTTATCGCGTTGTTCGTGCTTGTGTTGAAATGGGAGAAAATAACCCAATTATTAGTATTCATGATCAGGGAGCTGGTGGGAATTGTAATGTCGTCAAAGAAATTATATATCCAAAAGGAGCTGAAATTGATATTCGAGCAATTGTTGTTGGTGATCATACAATGTCTGTCTTGGAGATTTGGGGTGCAGAATATCAAGAGCAAGATGCTATTTTAGTTAAGCCTGAATGTCGTAGCTTGTTACAATCAATTTGTGATAGAGAGAGGTTATCTATGGCTGTAATTGGTGCAATAAGTGGTCATGGTCGGTGTGTTTTAGTCGATAGCATTGCCACCCAAAAATGCATTTCAAGTGGACTTCCTCTCCCTCCTCCTGCCGTGGATCTTGAGCTTGAGAAAATACTAGGGGACATGCCTCAGAAAACCTTTGAATTCCAACGGGTGGTTCATGCTCTGGAGCCACTTGATATTGCTCCTGGAATAACAGTGGTAGATTCTCTTAAAAGAGTGTTAAGGCTTCTATCAGTATGTTCAAAACGATTCTTGACTACAAAAGTAGATAGATGTGTGACAGGTCTTGTTGCTCAGCAACAAACTGTAGGCCCATTGCAGATTCCTCTTGCAGATGTTGGAGTCATTGCACAATCTTATTCTGGCTTGACTGGAGGTGCAAAGGCAATAGGTGAGCAGCCCTTAAAAGGCCTACTTGATCCCAAAGCAATGGCTAGATTGGCAGTTGGTGAGGCGCTCACTAATCTTGTCTGGGCTAAAATTTCCAGTCTCTCTGATGTTAAAGCAAGTGGAAATTGGATGTATGCTGCCAAGCTTGATGGGGAAGGAGCAGCCATGTATGATGCAGCTGTGGCTCTTTCGGAGGCTATGATTGAACTTGGCATAGCTATTGATGGGGGTAAAGATAGTTTGTCAATGGCAGCCCAAGCTGGTGGGGAGGTGGTCAAGGCTCCGGGAAATCTTGTAATTAGTGCTTATGTTACTTGTCCTGATATAACAAAAACAGTTACTCCTGATTTGAAACTAGGGGATGATGGTGTCATCCTTCACATTGATTTGGGGAAGGGAGAGCGACGATTAGGTGGATCTGCTCTTGCTCAGGCTTTTGACCAAATTGGAGATGTGTGTCCTGATCTTGATGATGTTCCTTACTTGAAAAGAGTTTTTGAGTGCATTCAGGACCTCCTTGCTAAAGAGTTGATCTCTGCTGGTCATGATATTAGTGATGGTGGCTTGCTGATTTCTGCGTTGGAGATGGCATTTGCTGGAAATTGTGGCGTCATCTTGGACTTGGCATCACGTGGGAAGAGTTTGTTCCAAACACTTTATGCAGAAGAGCTAGGACTTGTACTTGAGGTAAGCAAGGAGAACTTGGATGTAGTGATAAGAGAGTTCACTACTGCAGGGGTTATTGCTGATATCATTGGACAAGTAACTGTTACTCCTACCATCGAAGTTAAGGTTGATGGGGTGCCTCATTTGAATGAAGAAACTTCTATACTCAGAGATATGTGGGAGGAAACTAGTTTTGAGCTGGAAAAATTGCAAAGTTTGGCTTCTTGTGTAAAATTAGAAAAGGAGGGATTGAAAGCTAGGCATCAACCGTTGTGGGAATTGTCTTTTGTTCCTTCCTCTACAGATGAGAAGTATTTGTCTTCAACTTTTAAACCCAAGGTAGCTGTAATTCGGGAGGAAGGGAGCAATGGAGATAGGGAAATGTCTGCTGCGTTTTATGCAGCTGGTTTCGAACCATGGGATGTGACAATGTCAGATCTCTTGAATGGAACAATCACTTTACAGCAGTTTCGTGGAATAGTATTTGTAGGAGGTTTTAGTTATGCGGATGTTCTTGATTCTGCAAAAGGTTGGTCTGCTTCAATCCGATTCAACCGACCCCTACTGAATCAATTTCAAGAGTTCTATAGACGGCCAGACACTTTCAGCCTTGGAGTTTGCAATGGGTGTCAGCTCATGGCTCTTTTAGGCTGGGTGCCAGGTCCCCAGGTTGGTGGTGTGCATGGTGTTGGTGGGGATCCATCACAACCAAGGTTCATTCATAATGAATCAGGACGGTTCGAGTGTCGTTTCACGAGTGTGACCATAAAGGATTCACCCGCTATAATGTTTAGGGGAATGGAAGGCAGTACCTTGGGAGTATGGTCTGCCCATGGTGAAGGGAGAGCGTACTTCCCTGATGATGGAGTTCTTGATCGTCTTCTCCATTCTAACTTGGCTCCATTAAGATATTGTGATGATGATGGGCATCCAACTGAAGTTTACCCTTTCAATCTAAATGGTTCTCCTTTGGGAGTTGCAGCAATTTGCTCTCCAGATGGTAGGCACCTTGCTATGATGCCTCATCCAGAACGTTGCTTCTTGATGTGGCAGTTTCCTTGGTATCCAAAGCAATGGAATGTGAGCAAAGCAGGTCCTAGCCCATGGTTGCGGATGTTTCAGAATGCTCGAGAGTGGTGCTCTGAAGATGCTTAATCTATTGAAAGTGTCAGCTTTTAATATGTTAGACACAATAAATTTTGGTACTTGTGGATTGCCCTGTTCTAATAATAATATTTGGATGTTTGACATTTACATATGCCAAATCCAGATTTATCTTTTTTCTAATTGAACGCCCTTAATGGAAAATTTCGGGATCAATATTCGAAGTATCTTATCGATAGCTTTTCATCATAGCATGTCTACAAAATACTATAAAAAATGAACAAAACTGCATACTATGGATCATTTATTCTTGTTCAAGTTTTTCTTCCAGGC
This sequence comes from Telfairia occidentalis, assembly GCA_026257165.2. Taxonomy (NCBI): domain Eukaryota; kingdom Viridiplantae; phylum Streptophyta; class Magnoliopsida; order Cucurbitales; family Cucurbitaceae; genus Telfairia; species Telfairia occidentalis. The sequence continues at coordinate 65,644 of JAOANK020000010.1, forward strand.
TCATTTTGTTCTTCAATTGGTCTCTGTTCAGCTAATTTTCTTGTTTCTTTTTCAGGTTACTGCCAGCTTTTTAATTTTTATCTTTCTTGGTTTATAATGCTTTTAGCTTTTAACACTACAACACATCACTTTTTGTAGCATTTTAGTTTAGCTTTTTATGAGAAAAGCTAAGAAAAGGAAAAGGAGCAGCTATTAAAAATTTTCAGGCATGCACAATGTTACATTTGGGAAAAAAGGGGAGGGGGGGGGGGGGGGGTTGTCT
>JAOANK020000011.1:5038-16621 GCA_026257165.2 Telfairia occidentalis
ACCTTCTCACTTTTTAATAAAATATAATAATATAAATATAGATATAGATATACAATATAGATATATATATAGATATAAATATAAATTATAGGCTATAGATTTTTTTTTAGTTCAACAACACGTGGAGTAGAAGGATTCGAATCCATAATCTCTTAGTCAGAAAAATATGTCTTTAACTAATTGAGCTATGTTCAGTTTGGCTATAGATTATAGATATAGACTATAGATAAAGATTTATCCAGAAAAAAAAAAGATTATAGATGAAGACATTTTGAAATAAAATACAAACTATATTGATAGTTTGTATAGTTAAGTTCGAAATTTTATTATTTAAGTGAGAAGCCACGTGATAGCCAAGCCATTTTACACCTTTTATTTTGTTACAGAGACCTTCTTCTTGCTTTCTTTTGCATCTCGACGGATGTCAATGGCAGGAGCGGTGAAGCAGATGGTTATGACGATTCTTTCTCTAAATTTTTTATTCTTATTCGTATTCACTCATTCTAGAGCCGAAGATTTTTTCGTTGTCAAGCAACATCTCTCCACTGCCACCAGGTTTGATTTTTGTTTTGTGTCGATTTGATTATTTACGTGAATAATTGATGATTTGATTCGTACGCAGCATCTCTCTCCATCTCGCAGTGTTTGTTTGAAAGCTGTTTTAATTAACCTTAGCGTTTCTTTCTGTTTGGAAGATGGATTGAAATGGAAAGTTGAATTCGCTTCATTTCCTTGAACTCCACATGAAAAGTCAATGCCCGATCAGAAGGTTTTTTTTTGAGTTGGTTGAATTGCGTAAGCGATTACAGTATCGTGATCGCCTTCTTGCGAGTCCTATAATTCTAATTGGATAGTCATGGTGTCATGGTGCATTCTTTCCAGATCTTTTCAAAATGATTCCATCAATGAGATTACTTCTAATTGGAAAGCTTTCTTGTAATTTTGTCTTGAGGAGCTTATAAATTTGATATTTCAGAAAACTTTTTTTTCTTTTTTTTTTTGGTATTCTTAGGCTGCACACAAACTTTATGCAGCCTAGAGAGGTTCTCTTGTCTATTGTTGTATATAATTAGGTATTTGGTAGCTTGTAACTTTTCAAATACCAAGTAAAAGTTCTTGTTTTTTGTTAAAAAAAGATAATGTCCTATATTCTTTGGGCAAGCGTGATGCATTTTTAGTCACGAAGTGCAATGTCGGGGTAAAATGGTAACTTCTAATTTTGATCTTTCTGGACAGATATAGTGCTGCGAAAGGTGTTCGCGCTAGTAACTATGCTCCCACTCCTGATGGATGTGTTCCTATTCATTTAAATCTTGTGGTAAGTTAAATTTTGAAATAGCTGGTATCCAAAAATAAATTGGTTAATTATCTTTCATGCTGCTTTTCGATAGGGAATTATTGCCTTCCATGAGCATAAAAGCATTAGGTGGAAACTGGAAGTAAAAGATTTATATTTCAGAATTTTATCGAGAGACTATGAATGGTTAGGGTGTACGCCCACTTTAGATTGATTTGTCCATTTTTGTGCCATATCATTAGACTCAACAGTTTGCTATTTGGTCGATATGTGTTGAGTTGCTTGTTTAAATGAATTCAGCAAGATCTTAAATGGCACATGATACCTTAATAATAGCTAATTGAAGGGGAGGTGTGCAAGATTGATTTCCTATCACGGTTTCTATCTCAATGTATGTTTGTTTGGTGCCTATGTGAATTTATTAATACTTTATTCCATAACTCAGGATTCTATGACAGAGTTTTCTCTATGATTAATTGCAATTTGTGTTCTTGCTTTCTAGTAGCAAGACTAGACTAGACTTAACTGTAATTCTTTAAATGCTGAAGATTCCAAGGAAATGAATAGCTTTAATGGTTTTTTCTCAGGCCAGGCACGGAACTCGTGCTCCAACCAAAAAGCGGATTAGAGAGTTAAACAACTTAGAAAATCATTTGGAGACGCTTATAAGAGCTGCAGAAGAAAATGGCTTGTCACTGCATAAAGTACCTTCCTGGTTGAAAGGTTGGAAATCTCCTTGGAAAGGAAAGGTGAAAGGTGGAGAATTAATTCCCATAGGAGAAGAAGAATTGTATGATCTTGGAATCCGAACAAGAAAAATGTTTCCTGACTTGTTCAGTGATGATTATCACCCAGAAGTATATACAATTAAAGCAACTCAGGTTATTTTCTCTTTTGGCATTGGTTGTGTTGTGTACCTCTTATTTTTAATTGTTACCAATTAATTATTGTTGAATTTGGAGTATATAGTCTTGGCTTTTCATTTATTGTTAGAACTAGAATCTGTATGCTTATGTGCCTTTCTCCATAAATAATTAGATTCCTCGGGCATCAGCTAGTGCTGTGGCATTTGGTATGGGGCTATTTAGTGGGAGAGGAAACCTTGGACCAGGTCGCCATCATGCTTTTTCTGTCATCAGTGAAAGTCGTGCCAGTGATACTATGCTTAGGTTTTTTGATTGTTGTCAAAGATATGAGGTAATTATGATTTTTCATTATCTTCTGATTTCTACTGTCCAAATTTTCCAAAATTTGATTGCATATTATTATTTTCATTAAAATCATGCTCTTGTTTACTGGTTTGCTCTTCTGTTGTTGTTATGTGTCAGTTCGTGTACGAAAATTCAAAGCACTCATACCCTCTTGAACATATATCAAAATGTCTATTTTCAGTAGTCTTTCTACCTGCCGTTTATTTCCTAGCAGGTGTTTAAAACTTGTGAATATGTGATGCACCGAAAGAGAAATCAGGCTGTTGGGTGTATATATAATAATCATTCCCATGATTATTGGTTACTATAGTTTCTATTAGTCTTCCAGAAATATAAATGTTTATAGGATAGGAAAGAAAGAAAAAGATTGGTTGTACATCACAATAATAGAATTCTAAGTATCAGATGTAGTTTAGAGTTAGCTAGCATCACGCAACCTAAAGAAACGAGGCAATTTTGTCATTTTGTCTATCTTTAAAGAGGAGCTTACTAGTCACTTTTATAGACCTTTGTTGTGGATTAATTCCTTCATGTATTCCTATTTATAAAAAAGCAAAAAGTATGGAATGGGACCCATCGCTTGCTCACACACTTTTTGCGTACCTCAACTATTCTCATGTGACAACTACGTAATCCTACCATATTTGGTTGCCAAGGTAACTCGTAGAATATTAAATCCTAGCTAGGAAGCTACCATGACTTGAGCCCACTCTCTTGAAATGCTTTATTATTTACATTAGCCCTTATTGAGAGTGATGTTATATTTGTAAGCATCACTTATGATCATAGAACCACATTGTTGTTTACTACTCTTTTGGCATGATTTTATTTTATTTTAATAATATTATTATTTTCTTCTTGGTGCTTGTGGATGGTGATGGATAAAGCTGGAGGTGTTTTTTATTAAAATGTCAAGTCCTTTCATAGTTACAGCAGACTAGTTTTATGCAAGTCCGGAAAAGTTAAAGAATCTAACTAATTAAGCCCAGCCGCCCAAATAGCCCAATTACAAACCCAAAGGTCTAACTTAGGCTAACAAATAGGAGCTCAACTTAGTAACTAAAGCTACTAGATACAAAAGTCAAAACATAAATCCAAACTACTTAAAACCCCTACATCAAATCCATCCCTCCAAAAAAGAACTCCCCCACAAGTTATGGTGCAAGGGAGAAGTCATCCAGGGCGTTGTATTTGGAAATATCAGCCACGTTGTATTTGTTATGCATTCTCGTGGGAAGTCCAGCTTTGCACAAATGGATCACTACCAAATCTCCAATCTCAAAGGTCTTTCCTCTCCTATGAGTGTCAATTTTTGCCTTGTAATCTTGATTTGCCTTCTCCAGGTGATCTTGTACCTCCTTATGAAGCTACTGTATTCTATCAACCATTTTCTCAGCCTCTAAATGTAAATCAATGAATGATGGTAGATTAACAAGATCAATCTTTAGTTGAGATAATTTAATATAAACAATTTCAAATGGTGACTTCCTTGTTGAACCATTTGCCATGTGGTTATAGGCAAATTCCATTTGGGCCAAAGAAATGTCCCATTGTTTAGGCTTGTCTCTACTCAAACAATGAATTAAATTACCCAACGTTCGGTTAGTCACCTCCAGTTTGGCCATTAGTTTGAGGATGACTAGTTGTGCTAAAACAGAGACTAGTTCCAAATTTCTTCCATAAGAATTTCCAAAAGAAACTCATGAACTTTACATCTCTAATGAAAACGATTCTTTTAGGTACCCCATGTAATCGTACAATCTCATGAAAAGACGAGTTAGCAATATGTAATGCATCCGAAGTCTTTTTACAAGGTATGAAATGATACATCTTACTAAATCAGTCTACCTCCATAAATACCTAATCATATCCCTTTAAGTTCGTGGAAGACCAAGGATAAAATCCATCGAGAGATCCTTCCAAATAAATTGAGGAATTGGCAAAGGACAATAAAGTCTCGTCTTCTGGTTGTTTCCTTTTGCTGTTTGGCATATGTAACACCTCTTAACAAAGTTAGTAGTATCTTTCCTTAATCGAGGGAAAAAGTATTTGTTAGAAATGAGTTCAATACTTTTGTCCCTACCAAAATGTCCTGCTGAACCACCAGCTTGCATATCTTTTATGATTAGCTCTCTTAGAAATGTATGATGGATGCAAAGCTTATCATCTTTGAAAAGAAAGCCATCAGAAAATGTGAATCCATCTGTTGGTAAATGATGTGTGCATTTGAACCATACTTCCCCAAAATCTTTGTCATTTTTATATAATGTGGGCAAATTGTCAAAAGCTATTATATCTCCACGAACAAGAGTTAAAAGGGTACTTTTCGGCTTACGACATCCACAACTTTATTTGATGAACCTGGTGTATGTTTATTGACAAAGTCAAACCTTTGGATGAAAGTTATCCATCGAACATGCATTCTACTAACATGTTTTTTGAGAATATAAGAATTTCAAAGAATAATGATTTGTTAGAAGAATAATTCCGTTCCCAAAAGGTAGTGTTCCTATTGCCTTAAGACTCTAATGAGGGCTTAAAGTTCTTGTTCATATATGCTCCATTTTTGTCTAGATTCACTTTACTTCTCATTGAGTAGCTTTCTTGAGATGGAATTCCTCTCATTCCTAACATGAAAGCATCAACAATTACTTGAAAGGGTTTGTGGAAATTGAGTAATGCCAAAACTGGTGTGGAGCTTAGCTTTGATTGGAAGGTAGTAAAGTGATAGAACCCATAATTTATATTGAAAGATATAACATCTAAGATGGAAAATCACCAGATAAACCAAGTATTCGAGGTACTTGGAGCCTCCCTCTCTTGAGTAAACTTACTCAAACCCTAAATCATTCCTAAACCATTGCTTGCCTCCCTTTTTTTCCTACTCTTCTATTTATAACCAAACCTCTCTAACCTACTAATAGCTAAATACTAATATGCCCTCCTTAATAATCTAGCCTAATAGTATTCCTATCATTACTCGCCCCTCAAACACACCCTGTCGTTAAGGTGTGGCTGCACAAAGAATTCAAAATTGAGTAACGAGCAGATTATGAATTTTTTTTAAAAGAACCCACCACCCTCACAGCAGATTTGCAACCTAGTATGGAATATAAAATCTATATGACTTAGGGCTTTTTGACAATGGTAATGGATGGTAGTGATGGATCATCGAGGTGAGCTTGGCAAAAAAATGGCAATAGTGTTTGCGACTGATGGAGGTGGACAGTGACTGATGAGGTCGACAGTGAATGGTGACAAATGGTAGTAGACGGCGATGGAGGCGTGCGGGCGATGACCGATGAGTTGTGGGAAAGAAAGGTAGACGTTGTCAGTACTGTGTAGACAGCGGCAGACGGGAGTGAGTGGTAACGATCGGTGATGGGACTGGATGGCAGTGATTGATGGTGGCCGACAACGCCAAATTGTGCAGTGTGGCGTAGGTGAAAAAAATGAAGGAAAAGAATGTGCACTAGGGCTCGCTTTGTCATATGGGTCCATGGCGGTTTGGGTTTGGGGTTTAAAATATAGAACAACGTGGTCCAAAACCTCTTCTTGTTTGGGATTGAAAGAATTGGGCCTCAACAGCTATTTTAAATTTGGGTTTATTAAAACAACCTGGGCCAAATTATTAGAGTTTCTTTTACCTTCATCTTCACGAAATTTCCATCGCCGCCTTCCCTAGATTGTCATCTTCATCCGCCTTTGCATTTTCTGCCAGCAATGGACTCCAGTGACTCCCAATCTCACTGATTTTCTTTCTTTTTGAATTATTGTCGTTCGCCATAAAAATCGGAATTGGCCATCTTTCTTTCTTCAGAAACCCAGCCTTCATGGTCTTCATCTTCGTTTTTCAGTGCTGTGCCGCTCTTTCCTCTTTAGCAACTTCTGGGCATATACTTCCAGCGGCCTTTTTCTTCTTTATAGAAATTTCTGGCAGGTAGGCTGCTTTGTATGAGGAGCTTCCTTCTCGGTACGTTATTTTTTCTTTTTTTCTTTTTTTCTTCTCGAGCGACTATTTTTTCCTTCTCTTTTTCCAATCTGATTTCCTTTTTTATTTTTGTCAACTCTTCTTTGATTTCTCTAAGACTATTGCTACATGGTTGGAATATTGAGTTATCTTTTCTTCCAATTGATTCGTCAATATCCTCTTCATTCGATCAATTCATGCAAAATCTTCAGCAACTCTTCCTGCACATCATCATCTAACTCTGTGGCCAGAATCGAACAACTCTGATACTAAATTGATAGAACACCATAATTTATATTGAAAGATAAAAGATGGAAGATCACAAGATAAACCCAGTATTCGAGGTACTTGGAGTCACCCTCTCTCAAGTAAACTTACTCGAGCCCTAAATCATTCCTAAATCATTGCTTGCCTCCTTCTTCTTCCCGTTTTTTTGACACTCGATTAATGGGGCAGCTAATGTGCTACAGTTTTTAATGAACTTTCTATAAAAAGATCAAGCCCTAAAAGGCATTGTACGTCTTTTACCGACTTAGGAATTGGCCATTGTTGAATAGCTTCTATCTTGCATGGGTCTACTGCTATTCCATCTTTGCTAATCAAGAAGCCTAAAAAGGAAATGTTAGAGGAGCAAGAAAATGTATTTAGTAGGGGTTAATGTAAAAATCATTTTCTGTGAGGACAGGATAAAACTTGATGTAGATGATGTTAGTGATCCTCCCTACATTGGCTATAAACAAGAATAACATCACAATAGACAACTACCAATTTATTTAGAAAAGATAATAAGACTTGGTTCATCAGTCTCATGAAGGTACTAGGAGCATTTGATAAACCAAAAGGTATTACAAGTCATTCAAATAGACCTTCATTGGTTTTAAAAGCTATTTTGCACTCATCACCCAATTTTATTCTTATTTGGTGATTACTACTTCGTAAATTGATTTTGGAAAATGTGGTTGCACCACCCAATTGGTCCAATAAGTCATTTAATCAAGGAATAAGGAAGCAATATTTAATTGTGATTTTGCTAATAGCCCTACTATCAACACAAAGTCTCCAACTTCCATCTTTTTAAGGGCTAATAAAACCGGAACGACACAAGGACTTAAGCTTGGTTGTATGTGCCCATTTTGGAGAAGTTCTTGAGTTATCTCATGCAAAATTCTTTTGGGCTCATGCGATAATGTGGTAGATTAGGGATTGTTAAGCTGGGTATTAGGTCAAATGCCTTAATGGTGGTAGGGTTGTAGGGTTGGCTGTGAGATTAGAGAATTTGTCCAGGAGGTTTTCTATTTCTTGGTCTTGGGTAGTCATAAATGGTAGATTAGCTTGGCCTTTTATGACTAGTGCTACTAAGGGAGGGTTCTGTTGAGATTTTGGTAAGTAATCTTTGATGTCAGTCTTCAGTAATAGTATATAACTATTTTTTGTGTGTGTGGTCGAAGAATTATTTTTCATCATCTTTTCCTAAGGGCAAGAGTACCGCTTTTTTCCCCATCCACACAAATTCATAAGTATTCTCTCTCCCTTTATGTATTGTTTAGTTGCCATATTGTCAAGGTCGCCCTAAAAGCACATGGCTTGCATCCATGTTTAAGATATCACAAATAATTTGATCTTTATAATGATTGCCTATGGATAGAGGAATTGTGCATATGTCACTTATTTGAACTTGAGATTCACCCCATTTTTTGATCCAACTTACTTTGTATGGGTTGGGTTGTGGGTTCGTTTTGAGGCGAAGAACTTGAATCAGTTTCTTTGAAACAATATTCTCACTACTTTCTCTATCAATGATTACTTGGTAAATTTTATTGTTGATTGTACACCTTGTCTGAAATAAAAAAATGTCGTTAGGGGTGAGACTCTGTCTTCGGTGTCAAGAAAATTCTTTGAAGTATGCAAGAAAGTTGGTTCCAAGATTGATATATTCAATGTCATCTTCCGAAGCTTTCTCAATGTCTTCTTCATCTGAATGTTGAGCTTCTTGTATGGAAAGCGTTCGATGTTGAGAACATTCATGTGGTAAATGTCCTTGCTGTCCACACCTGATACACTTTCCAAGAGTAGGTCTATTATAAGGGTTAGTCAATTTTTTGAAAGAATTAACATTTGAACCCCTTAAAGAAGTTGTCGTTTTAATGGATTGTTCATCCTTTCTACTCAAGGTGGACTGTTTGTTCATTGAAGATGATTTTGTCTCTCAGATGTAGATCTTTTATATGTCTGAAAAGGTTTGTCCTAGTCTCTTCGAAAGTTACGTCTTGCTGGGTTTTTTTATTTATTTATTATTTATTATTTATATATATATATATATATATATCTTTTTTCTATTCGAGTTTTGTTGCCAAGCTTATTGCTTCCAAGAGGTAGTATAGTGGGTGTAGATTCACAATGTTTCGAATGTCATCTCTTAAGCCAAGAACGAATCTTGAGATTTGTTGTTGTTCATTCTTTGGTAAATTATTTCTTGCCCCAAAATGGTGGAATTCTATAATCAACAATTGATCTTTACCCTTGTTTACCTTCTTGGTAGTGATTGTACAAGATTTGTTCATAATTCACCAGAATGAACGTTCTTTTTGTAAGACGTAGCATCTTGGGCCAATTCTTGACTGGTTGCTTTCTATTTGATTCATTTATAATTGATCCTACCAAGCTGAGGCACCACTCTTAAGTTTAAAGGCCACAAGTTTCACTTTCTTGTTTTCGAGTGTATTCATATAGTCAAAAAAGTTCTTGACATTTTTTACTCAATCAAGAAAGTCTTTGGCATTCATTCGACCATTAAAGCTTGAAAGATCTACTTTCATTTTGAATCCGAATGTTATCCAATCCATTGTTCCCTCCTATCTCTCCTTTCTTGAACAATTTGTCGATTTTCCCCTTGAAACATTTCATCTTCTTCTTACGAATCTGCATCTTGAATCATATATCCAGGAAATGGGAGTGCCAAGGCTCTTTCATGGCTGTTTGCTTGTTTTCTTGCTGGAAAGTTATTGTATTCTTGAATTCTTGAGGATCTTGGTGGCGTTCTCCTCCCCTCAGTTGATCATCCTGGTTGAAAATATTAAGTCATCCTAGTTATTGTGTGAGGTTCCCAAGAGTTTGTTGAATTTCATCCATACTGCCCTCGATTTCTCTTAGTCGATCTAATGCTTGGTTAGAGATGGTGGAAGCTTCTGCATCCATGGTGGGGTTTGAATTGTGTTGAAACCCACAGATCCAAGAGAAATAAGATGGAAATTCAGAGCTGGATCACTGCTCTAATACCATTTGATGCGTAAAGCTGGAGGTGATTTTTATTAAAATGTCAAAAGTTCTTTCATAGTTACTCGTATTTATACAAGTCTGAAAAATGGAAGAGTCTACCTAATTAAGCCCAGCAGCCCAAATAGCCTAAAGGTCTAACTTAGGCTAACAAATAGGAGGGCAACTAAGTAATTAAAGCTACTGGATACAAAAGTCCAAACATAAATCTAAACTACTTAATACACCCCCACCCCAATCAGATGGGCTCCTTCATTAAAAAAATTTGGCCAACCCCATCATATCCTTATGCAAACAGCCAAAGTCCTTTGGTTGAATTTGATTCGAAGCTTCTCATGGAATACATGGCTTTAGAGAAACCACCGACTTTTTGGTGGAATAGATAGAAGTTTATTTATCCTTTTGACTGTATTTTGCTTTCAGCTGACCTCTTGATGCAAGCTTGAAAATGTTTTTTTTCCCTTTTTGGTAATTATCATTACTGATATTTTATGCTAATTTGGGAGGATTTTTCTTAACCCTCAATTAACCTTGGAAGGAGGCTTCCTTTCTTTTTGGATATTTCATTACTTAGATGAAATGGGGAACCAATCGCCACCCCCGGGGGCCGCATTTTTTAAATTAAAAAAAATACAAAAGAGATGATAATTCAATGATTACAAAAGATATATCCAATTGTTCATAAGAGTAGAGCGATTATAATAACTAAAAGGGATACCCTTTTACACCAAGATAAAGCAAGAAAAAGAGCAAATTCAATAGTGGCTTCCAAGCTCCTTTCCTTTCCTTTCCTTGAAAGATACGGCCATTTTGCTCGTTCCATAAGGTCGAAATGATAGCCCGATTAATATTCATCCATAAAGTCGTTTTGCTCTTGCTGAAAGGATGATATGTAAATAGTAAACACCGTGCATAACCAATCAAAAACAGAACCAGGGGCAGCCACATACCAATTGGAAGTGACAGTAAGTTGTTGCCAAACGAGTGTCTAGGAGCACTACATAAAAAGATGGCTGGGGGATTCATTCTCATTTTTACAAAGCACACACCAATTATGAGAGGTTGATATTCAAGGGCAGCGTCTTTGAAGTCTATCATGTGTGTTTTTTTTTTTTGAAAAGAGACAATTTATTGCTGTAATGAAAAGGAATAAATACAAGTAACACACTCTCGAGGGAGAGAGAGTGAAAGGAAGGTAAAAACAACAAACTAAAAGGCATCAAACTTACTAATGAAAGCAGCCCAATTATTACAAATATCAGAAAGAGAAAGAATCAAAGGATTTAGCTAAAGAACACCATAAGGAAGCTTTAAATTTTGCCAAATCAAAATACTCTTCCCAAGATCGACCCTTATTCTCAAAGATCCTCTGATTACGTTCGAACCACAACTCCGATATGAGATAGCCTTAACAACATTGATCCAAAAAGTCTTCCATAATAAGAAATAAAAGGCCCATAGAGAAGTTGAGTAAATGAATTCCTCGAATCATTTGCGAAAACCCACCGTATGTTGAAGATGTGAAAAAGAGAAAACCAACAATGCAAAGCAAATCTACACTTGAAGAACAAATGGTTTTGACTTTCTTCTGCACCAAAACAAAGGACACACACTGATAAGTTGAGGAGGGTAGCTTCTTTTGAACTGCCTCGGAGGTGTTCAAATGGCCAAAACATAAAAGCCAAGCAAAGACATTCACTCTTCCAGGGCTCTTTGATTTTCACACAGCTGAATATAAATCTTAGGCAAAGAAGAAGAAGAAACCAGCTGCTTGTACAAAGAATTTACTAAAAAAACTCCACAAGAATCCAATTTCCTCACCAAAGAGTCTT
>JAOANK020000011.1:22401-40058 GCA_026257165.2 Telfairia occidentalis
ATTATAATTGAAAGCAATTATATATATATATCTGTAACTTTTTTAAAAAAATTATATTATAATTTAGAAAAATTTAATCTTTATAATTGAGAGTACGAAGAGAGAGATGCAACCAAAACAGTTAATTCATAAAAAAATAAAAGCAATTAATTCATAAAAAAAAATAGAAGCAATTAAATAAAAAAATGAATAACAAAAGAATGAGAAAAAGAGGGAGGAGAACAATGGATGATAATAAAAAAAAGAAGAGAAGAGAGAGAAATGATGGAATTGAAGAGATGTAGAACCCATTTGAAGAAAAAGAAAAGATAAAGTAGAGTAAAAAAGAGTTTGTAAACAGTGATTTGGAGGAATTATGAATAGTAATTTAGAAAGGTTGTAAATAGTAATTTGAAGAGTTGTGAATAGTGAAAGAGTGAGAGAAACCCCACAAATTCTTTGGGCCAAACGGGAAGTGGGCTTACTCCCCCAAGTCTACTCCAGCCAAACCCATCTCCCAAATAGCCCCTTAGTGAATTAACATAAATTTAAAGGAAGAAAAAGATCCTCTTAAGAGAGCAAAATTTATTGTTTCTCCTCCAAATTTATAGGAAATTGATTGAAATTTTGAATTTTCTCTCCCAAATTTTCTTCTCTAAATGATATTTTTTCTACTCAAAACGTTCATCCATTCACTGGGTATAATATCCAATAAGTTTATTACCCATCCATTTTAATATTTACCAACCGTGAAATGATAAATTAAAAATTATTAAAATAAAAGAGACTATTTTAAACAATAAAAAATGAATTAATAAAACAGTAAAAAATATATATATATAAAACATATATTTTAGCAGTAACTACTTGGTAATTCCGTGAGTTGAAGAGCAACGGAAGAGGGTAGCAGGAGCAGCAAGGCTTTCACTAATCTCACCCACAGTTTCACCTTAACTTCCATCTTTGAAGTTGTTTCAACACTAGGTAGCACAGAAGTTCCTGTGCCTTGCGGGTAAGTTTATCACCCTCGGCGTCCTCCGTGTACGTAGCTCAGTAACAATGGCGGACTCAGTTAGTTATTACTTATTAGCCGAAGCCAAAGTGATAAACGAAAAACTCCACTGCTCTTTACCATCTTCTTCCAACGTTTCTGCCATTTTTGTTTCTTCTTCTTCTCAGTTTCACGTTGTAACAGCGGCGAAGAGAGAAGTTGATCGACAGTCATGTTTTACTCGCATCAGCTTCTCGCACGCAAGGCTCCTCTCGGCCAAATCTGGTAAGTTTGGATCAAACTCTCCATTTGGTTCGTTTTTTCCTGTTTACGAAATGATATGGATATATATATATATAGTTGATGTATGCTGCTAAGTTGACAGTCCATTTCTGCATCGATAGCTTAGTAGAATTGTAGTCTGTGTGTTTTTTATGTTCTCTGTCATTGTATATATCTCTCTGCTACTTAGGATGGCTGCTACAATGCATGCGAAGATCAATAGGAGAAAGCTCGACAAGCTGAACATAATCAAAATTTGGTAATGGAAATAACAGATGGAGCTAAGTTACTTCAATTAGTGAATGTTAGTTTAGTTTTGATTTTCGTGCGGGATTTTGCAGTGAGGAGATTTTGAATCCTTCAATTCCGATGGCTCTCAGACTCTCGGGGATTCTCATGGGTAAAATCGCTCTCCAATCTCTTTGAATTTGCTAAAATTATTGTAACGCTCTGTTTCATCTTAGTAACAGAGTAGTGTCTCTCTTCATTATTCTCAGGTGGTGTTGTCATTGTCTATGAACGAAAAGTTAAAATCCTTTACGGTAACTTTCTATCACTTTGTTTTAATGAAGGAATATATTGTTTTAGAGTTCAAACGCCGTTCCTGAAGGATTACGAACTTTGTTTCCTGTTTACCACAGAGGATGTAACTCGCCTTCTGGTAATTGACTCGAGTCTTTTGGGTTCTATCAATAGAGTAACGATTGCATCTTCTTCTTTTGATGCTTCGATTGTTTAGCTTCGTCTTCCAAAATGGATGTTCTCAGGTTGAAATAAACGAAGCGTGGAAGGTGAAAGCAGTCCAAGAGCATACCGTCATTCCCAAAGGAAAATCTCTGGCCAAGTCTGTCACTCCTTTCCTTTCTCCTTACAGATATGCATGACCATTTAATTATTTATTTATTTCGAAAAGGAATGCGTGTGCATTTGAGGCTATGAATAATAGTCCGGGTTGCTTCCAAATCCAAAATAAGATGAGTCTTGGGTGGATTAAGAAGGTGATTTTTGCTCTGAATTTGTTGGTTATGACTTTTCATATGTCTATAGTTCAAAGAAAGATGAAAATGGGGGCGGATTAAGAAGGTGAATTTGACTCTGAATTTGTCTGGTTATGATTTTCATATCTCCAAGACTCCACAGTCCAAAATAAGATGAGTTGTTTTTAAATGTGTTTTTTATACGTCCACTGTTCAAAATATAAGATGGAATTCGGGCAGGTTAAGAAGGTGATTTGACTCTGAATTTGTTTGGCTGATGATTTTCGCATCTCCACAGTCCAAAATAAAATGATTTGGGTTTGAGTTAAAAGGGTGATGTTTTTTCTTTAATTTTTTTAATTTTTGAGTTAAGTTAAGAGGGTGATTATGGAATGTAATAAAATGAGTTTATGGCGGTTTTTTTTTATTTTTTTTATTTTTTTTTTACTCTAACAACATGTGGGGTTGGGGGATTTAAACCCATAAGATTAGGAGATATAGCTTCGGTTTTACCGTTTATGGCGGGTTAAGAATGTGATTTTGACTCTGAATTTATTTGGTTAATGGATTTTTTTGATATGTATGGGTCCACATGTCCTCAGGAAGGAGGCTGTCACTCGGCCTAGGAAGGATCCGAAAGACGTGGGAGATCACGAATCACAGTCCATTAACTTCTCCCACAACACTTCTCCCATGCGGTTCCAACAAACCGCTTTTTTTACTATGGTAAGCCTTAGAACAGAATGCCATTTTTGGGTTCAACAATTTATAGAAATTCAGATAGTTCCCAGTTAGTACGTTCCATGCCAGTCCACAGCTCTGTACAAGTGGAATTGGGAGATTTCGATCCTAATAAGTTACACTATGATTGATTTACGAATAGATGAGTATAACCGTTTGGTATTGGTTTAGAAGGGAATTGATTTGTTTTGGCAATGAACTATCATACTATTTTTTTGTTATTTAAAACAAAGTATAGGAGCATGGTAGTTTTGTTGTGAAATTCTTATTTTTTAAACAATTACCAACTATTGATTGATAGATCTTTCTGTGTTTGCAGCGGCTTGACAGTGTGGATGAACCATATATCAACAACAAAACAGTGGAAGGTGATCCGTCACAAAACCTCCATCAAAGTATTATTCTGTCTCTTGAACTCATTATCGCTCATATATCAATGCGTTCTACCTACTAATGATCATGCTTGATCTTTTGCTCAGCTGATGCTGAAAATATAACCTTAATCGAGCGTTTTGATATGTATCAATCAAATAGAACTACATTCAATCAGTTTGAAAGGTGAATTCTTTACCTGCATGCATATAACTCTGCGGTTATCTATATAATTTCTTTTTCCACCTTCCTCTTTCTCAAGAATTTGAGTGGGCAAACTTGTGGGTAGCTTGTTACCCCATACACTATTCCCAAATCATGAAGCTCTCACTTGCATTGTAGTGATAATTCAACTCGTTATTTGAAATCCCTCTGAAGTCAAATGGTAAAAAGAATCAACAGCATTAGTTTCTTATGCTGGATTTGCAGATTTGATATTGAAGAGGATGAGGAAACACAGCTGAATTTTGCTTCTGGAGATCAAACACAAATTCCAGATACTTTTAGACCTTCCCCTCCTCTTCAAGACAATCATCAAGAAGGTAAGATAGACACATTATCGTGATTTGGTACTTAACGCCATCTACTTCGTCACATATCCATAAATTATATAAGAACAATTTAGTTCAATCTTCTCGTCCCATCATTTACTGGTTCTATATTTTGGAGCCAGTCAATGTGTCAAGCTATTTATTTTTTACTTTGCGAGGAATGAAATAAATGTGACCATAAAATGAACGCTTTATCTGCTTGTTTTTTAACGCAACATCCCAGAAATGTGGCATCTGTTCCAAACTCATGGCTTTAGGGAAGGAAAATTGTAAATAGCCTCCACTCTTCTCTTTCTCAGAATCTTCTTCTTTTCCTTCCTTTGAATAACTTTTGCAGATTAGAATCTGCTAAATAAGTCGGACTAATTGACGGAAACTTCGTACTCAGAAGCCTCTTGTTAAAACAGACTACTCTATTGATTTTTTTTTTTTTAAAAGAAAGTTGATATGATTCATACGATTAATTGAAACTCGTAATTCGATTTAACTTTCTACTACATTCCAAAAAAATATTCATCTTTGAATGTCAATTTTAAATGAAATTTCACGTTTCTATGCGTTTTTACCTCTAGGCCCTCCTGATGCTGAAGTCCAAGACCAACATCTTGAACGCAATGTCATTCAGCAAGCCTATGACTCCAAGGCGCTTAGACAGGTATTCTACTAGTATGTTTAATGAAGAATACATTAATTACATAATGCAGGCTTAACCAGACAATGAAGCGTAGTATCCATTCCACATCAGGTGGAGGAGGTGGCAATAAAAAGGAAAACAAAAAGAACAGCAGCCTCTCTCATGGACTATGAACAGACCATCATTCCTGGACACATATACCAATCTTGGCTTCAAGATGTCTCGGATCTGATCTCTAGAAGGGGAAGAAAGAGAAAGGTTCTTTTTAGTCTCCAACATGTAGTTCTCAATTTATCTGAGTTTCTATGTTGATGGATTTAGATAATGATGACACTTCTGAACTTATTCATTTATTACCTTGCAAATTTTTTGCTCGCAAGTAACAGTGCACTTGAATATTGACTACAATGGTATACCTTAGATACTTATTCTGATTTGGCAAAGTGATGTCTGTGATAAGATTGATATTGCACAAGATAGATAACAAGAACTATCAAATGATAAGTCCATCTTTTTGTGTAGCAGCGGACAGGTGCAATGGCATCTGTGAAGATAGCTACTCTCATGGATCTTCCACCTGTGGTGTTAAGTGGTCGCTTATTCACAGATGGAAGTAGAGAAGTCTATTATCCAGCTCCTCTGCTAGAGTTATGGATGAAAAGTATCCGACACCCCCATGACTCACCTTCTGGTCAGTAATACTCATAACTCGATATTTTCATTGAAAATATTAACGGGGAAAAGGAAATTTAAAACTTCATCTTTTGCAGAGCGGAACTCTGCACCCTTTCCTCCTGAGCCATCATCTTCACTGCCAGAGAGAGTAAACTTTCCAGATAATATGGATTTTGTAAGCCGTTTTGCCAACTTCAACAAATTTATTTTGGATGATGGACGAATATAATCTTCTCTCTGACGAATGGTTAAACGTAAATTATGAAGCCTTTTGAAGATCATCACAGTGGAGTTGGTTCTCAGTCATTTGGAGCTTCCATAGAGAAGTTAAGGACTAAACCAGTCAACGATGACATTCAAGCTGGGATCCTTCTGGAAGAACTCAGACCCAACTTCATGAACAATGCTATGGGGCTGGCTGAAAGAAATCAGGTGGTTACACCTGGAAATTCCGGTCCGTTTTCTTCATCTCAGCTTAAACATTTAACACTTCATTCGATCTCTACGATAAGGCTTTTGTGATGGTCATGGTTTGCTTAAAAAATTATCGTCTATTTGAATAAATAGGAAATGGAGTAAGATCAATTTCAAGCTCAGCATCTGAACATGGCGTGTTCTCATATAATTCAGAGATCAATTCTGTACGGTTAGTAGCACATAAGCTTTCAGACATTCCCTTTTGAACACAAAACAAGAACTTGTATGTGAATAAAGCATTAACGATCAATAGATCCAACAAGAAAAGGCATTATTCTTCGTCGAGACGAAGTAGCGGAGGTCTAGAACCGGTAGCTGAGGAGAATCCATGGCATCACTCTGATCCAAATTTCAAGTTAGCGAGGTTATCTGAAAATGATCCAGGTAAGCAAAACACTAATCTATTTATAGTCTAAACAATCGCTCTGGGCTCATTTCTCTATCCAGTTGATGTCCTACTACACACTAGACTTGATAGTTTGCTTTCACAGATTTATTGGTAGAAACTGCACCCACACAAACTCAACCCGCCATCAAGCATCCTCCTGCTGACAAGATAACTGATTCCATTCGAATGTAAATTCTCTTTTTTTTGTTTTGTTCTATTTTTTGGTCTGAACTCTGAAGTGTGTTTTTAGTTGTTTCATCATTGATTGCTAACAAAATCCTTCTCTCCCTCTTGACCATTTTAATGCTAAAGGCAGATGAAGGCACATTTTGATACGCCTGGAGCCGCACCAACAGAATCTTTAAACCACTTGGCTGCTGGAATGAACCGTAAAGCTGCTGCCATGCTCTTCTATCAGACATGCGGTATCTTTTTCATAGTTTTACAACTTTTTTTGATTTGGTTAAATCTTTTGTAGTTACTAAATTTTAGTATATTTTTTGTCACATTTTCTTACGACACCAGTTTATAGGCTTGTCACGTTGTCACGTTTTAAAATAATGTCACCTATTAAAGATGTTTGAGAGAGATTTAACTAAACCATACAAACCAAATGGAAGCTTTTAAAATGATAGGGACTAAACTTAAACTAACACAATTTATAGGGACTAAAATGACAATTTAATCTTGATTGTTGTACCAATAAGAAATTAACCTATAAAAACTCCATCTTTTCTTATCCAGTTCTAGCTTCAAGTGACTTCTTAGAAGTCAACCAACAAGTTCCATTTGGCGATATCTTCATCTCCAAAGGAACAAAAATGTGACAGGAGCGAGGTCAGTATCTGAAATTTACTAGAACCACCAACACACATATATATACTGCCAATTTTTCATGAGCTTAATATGATTTTTACTAAATAGCATCTTGTTTTCCACTATATTTAGAACAAAGAATCATAGGATCTTTAGCCTTATATTTGGGAATTGAAAAAGAAGATTTAAGATTTAAGGGCCAGAAACAGTGTCAATTGTAATTATATATGTCCATTACCCTTTCTTTGTCCAATCAAATTTATTCTCACTGCTTTTTTTCCCGTCAATAGATTAGTTCATTTCATACTCTATTCCTATTTTACATTATTTTGTTTCTTATTGAATTAAGGCATTTTCATGTTTATATGCATCTCAGTTCAGATTTAAGACAACTTTGGTTTTTAAGTTTTAAATTTTTAAAATTTCAGATAGTTAATTAGTAATTCCTTTATATTGTTGTGTACTGTTTAGATAGACTTTAAAATTTTAAAGTTCAATGATTAAAATAGATATTTTGAAGGGTTAAGAATTAAAATAAAACAATTCTGAAAGTTGATAGAACAAAATATACATTTTAAAAGTTTAGGAACTAAAATAGAAAATATTAAAAACTTGAAGATAAAAGTGAGATTTAAACATATAAGTCACCCTAATAAATTTTTCATCTTAGATAATCATGGCAAAGAGACCTTATTGTGTTTCAATTGCTTTGGATAACTTTATATAGAATCTGAGTAAATTACTGGGAGGGAAAAAAATTAATTAAGTACCCATAAAAAAAGGCGTTTAAATATTTAAAACTTTTCAAAAGTATTTTTAGCCAAATATTTAAACATTAGAGAACACTCTTAACTAAAAAAAAATGTTAAAATTTCAAATTAAATTTTTGAAGTTTTAGGTTTGTATCAAATAGATTTGATATAAGCTTTTAATTTTGTCTAATTAATAAATATTTTGAACTTTCAATATTGCATCTAATTGATCTTTGACCTTATCGATATTTTTTTAAGATTTTCACGAACTTTAAGGTTTTATTAGACATAAAATTAAATTTTATATTCAATAAATCTATTAATTTTTAAAATTTTCAAATATATTAGAGACCGAATATAACGTATTCAAAATTGAGATTGATATTTTTAAAATTCAAAGACTTATTAAATTTAAAATTGAAAGTTTAGAATCTATTGGACACTCTTTAAAATTCATCCTTAAAGTTCAAAGACTCAATTTGTAATTTAACTAATTATGAAAAAAAAAAGTTTATAAGCTTATACAAATTATTGATCTATCTTAACTTGGTTGTACACCATTATGTACTAAATTGAAATTTTGGTAGGGATACCTTGTTAACCACTCATTTACAACTCATCTTATTCTTCCACATTTAATTTTTTTTATAATGGTGACAAATTATATGGTGCATGTGCATGCATACTCCAACATTTAAATGATAATTTTCTTCAAGTTCTAAAACTTTCCTAATTAATTAATTTCTAAGGCTCTTCATACCCATTGAACATATAAATCATTTTTGCAATTTAAATCTCTACTGATGCAAAAGGGAAATAATTGTCAGTCCCGCATCATCTCACACTGCTTTCCGAATATGTTTCATTTTCCCAATCCTATTAAGATAAATATGAATTTGAGATTCAAGAAAATATTATTAAGGTTTTCTCTTTTGAATGGCTAACTTTTTTTTTTAATATACTTGTAACTATAATTATAGATGATGATTTAAAAATAATTACAAATATAACATTTCGATATAATTTATTAATCACATTATCATTGATTAGTATAATTGATTATTGACTTAGATATTAATTGATTATAAATTTATTGGTTATCGATTTACTAGATATATTCATTGACTATAATTATTGTAATTACTAATTCACACTAATTTTATTTTTTGTTATATAGGATATTACTTTTTTTTTTTAAGTTCAACTATTGGTTATTACTCATATATGCTAAAATTGCTATTGCCCATTTTTATTTTTCCTCTCGACAAATGCATAAGTGGTAGAGAGACTAGATTTTAGAATTCATCGTTGAATTAACTGGATTTTATTGATTGAACTTTCATGTCAATGTATTAATAGCTATATATATTCCTATATTTAATTTGCTAACAAGATTGCATATCCGTCACAAATGTCATTATGTTTACTTCAATTTATTTATCGAGACCGTTGATACTAATATAGACAATTTTGGTAATCAATTGAAGGTAACAACTACATTATCTAGACGTTAAATTATAGATAGGTCTCATATTGATTCATTGTGCAAAGTTTTAATTACATATTATAAAAATTAAAATAAATATGTTTAATCCCTCAGTTTGTACAAATTCATTAATGATATACATAATAATATCTAAAAAATTATTCGAAGTTTTGTCTCATGCACTAATTTCTTCGTACTTCAGCTTCCCCTCCCTAGCTATAGACTCGGCAGCCGTAAATGAAAAAGAATTTATTTATTTATTTTTCAATTCAGTCCAAGCATATATAAAAATAAAATTCCATTTCATATGAGATCGCATTTATTAATGCATCATATTATAAAAAGCATATATTATAATTTTTTAAAATATAATTTCTACTTCAATTATAAAACTGCAAATTGGGGCGATTTTATATTAATTTCGGCAAATATTAAACAGGATACGATTTTTAATTTAATTAGTACGAAATTTGGCATAGATTTAGACAGAGGATTCTCACTTAAATTGCCCCCGGTAAAGTCAAATTTACCATTTTTGTCAGCGTAATAACAAAAAAGTGACATCGTCGACAAAGTGGCATAAGGAAAGAAAATGCTTCCTCAAAATTTTGTTCTCTCAAATATTATTATTATTTTTTAATGTGACTAAAATTTTACTGGAAAGACTTTTAAAAGTTAAGAATTAAAATAAGATTTTTAAATTAGTATGATTCAGGAGCATGATTGAAACTATTTATGTCTATTTATAGTCTATTTTACATTTCGTTACTCAATTTACTGTCACGTCGTATTTCTTTTTTTCTTAAATGAAATATTTGATGAAAGTTTATTTTGAAGTAGTTTTAAAAGAATAAGGGTGTGATTGAAAATTTTGAAACAATAGAAAAATAATTAAAGTTTTGAGAATATTTTGTATAATTTATATCTAAAAAAGAAAAAAAAATGATTTTTTCTTTAATTTAAATTTGAATCCAAAATTTTTTAATCGAAAATGTATAGTTACCTAAACTCTAAATTCCCAAATTTGGTGACAGGACAAAAAAAGGCAAAAGGGGAAGGGGAAGTCCCATACACAATATTCGTAGACAGCCAAACCGAACCCCAAATTCCCAAATTCCCAATTTGCTTATTTAGGGTTTCATAATTTATTAAATTTTCTTTAAATATTGAAACTCGTCAGCCAAGCCAACTCACTTCCCCCCAAAACGCCTTTCCTTCTTTTCTTCCCTTTCTCACTCCTCTCTTCACTCTCTCTCCGCTCATGTGGCCTCAATGGCTGAGATCGCCGGCCAGAGTTCAATCTCCGGCGACGGCGACGGCGAAACCGCGTTCTCGCCATTTCTCCTGCTCCTCCTTCAAAGACATTCAAGACCTCTGCCGCGAAGATTCCGAGTCCGATTCCGGATCCGGATCCGGATCCGACTCCCCTCCCAACACTCCTAAGAGGCCCTCCATCTTCCACCGCGTTCGCCTCTCCACCTCCGTCCTCCGCTCCTGGTCCCACCGCCTCGCCGCCTCCTCCTCTCCCCGCTCCATCGTCCTCCCGGACTCCGATCACCGAGTGGTCGTCTACCACACCTCCCTCCGCGTCGTCCGCCGCACCTTCGAGGACTGCCGAGCCGTCCGATCCATTCTCAGAGGATTCCGCGTCCCGATCGACGACCGAGACCTGTCGATGGACTCCAGGTTCGTGGACGAGTTGCAGGAGGCGATCGGCGGCAAGAATCTCAGCTTACCTAGAGTCTTCATCGGCGGTCGATACATCGGCGGAGCAGAGGAAATTCGGCTGCTCAACGAGAGCGGCGAGTTGAGGAGACTAATCGAAGGCCTTCCAGAGGCAGTTTCGAGCTCGTGCGAGGTATGCGGAGGGATTAGATTCGTTGTGTGCGAAGAATGCGATGGAAGCCATAAGATCTACGTCGAAAAATGCGGATTCAGAACGTGCAATGCTTGCAACATCAACGGTTTGATTCGATGCCCTTCCTGTTCATCCACGCGCCTGCGAACCTCAGGTTATCAACGCTAACCAAAACGAATAACTAATAATAGACGATTAAATAAATAAAATCAATAATGATAGTAACCATTTCCATGGAAATTGTAACACAGTTTAGATTTGTTTAGCTTTTGATTGTAATTGTAAAATGGTAGAATTTGGAATCTTATAGTTCTCTGTACGTTTTCTATTCCTCTTTTCTCTTCCCTTTTGTTCTTAGCATTGAGAGAGATTTAGTTTCCTCTTCCTCTTTATTTGTTTGCCATTTGGTTGAATCCTCTCCTGAATTAGCTGTGGAACCTTCTAGACAAAACTTTTTTTTTGGGGGGTTAAATTTTATATGGTTTATTTTTTTTCTGTTAAATGAAAAAGTTGGAGCGTTTAAGAATAAATTGTTAAAGAGATGACCTAGTTCGACCATTCAATTCGATCATCGTTCTCTTCTAACTCTAAAATTATTGAATTAAAAAAAATGACTTAAGTTGACTAAGTCATGCTAGTTTGAGCCTTGGGATGGGTGCGGGCTTTTAAAAATTATATCTGATGTAAATAATATTACTTCTCTAAAGTTTTTCTCTTTTAAAATCAATACAAAAAGTAAATTCTAACAATAAAACATACAATTTTTTTGAAGTTTTTGTCGTTGAATTATAGAGAATTAAGAATAAGTCTAAATTTGGTTTTAACTTCGAACTTTTGAATTTATTTTATTTTGACATTTGAACTTCAAAAAAATGTTCTTTTTGGTTGTTGTTATTATTTTCTCGGTCGATTGAGTTTAAAATATCATCCCTATGATTAAAGTTGTTGGTGAAAAATTGAAGCGAGTTGGCTGCAGAAAGACTAAAATAAGAATTAAAATTAACATTTTAAAAGTTTATAAATTAAAATAGAATCAAATTTAAAAGTTTAAATACCAAAATCAAATAAAAACTTTCAAACTTTTGTTTTTTATTTTTAAAAATAAAAATTATATATGTTCGATAACTTTTTTTTTATTTTCTATTTTTAAAAAATAGAAAACTAAACTTGTTTGACAATGTTTTTGGTTTTCTCTTTTTTTAAAGTTAGAGAGAGAAAATGTGTGGAGACATAATAAATGTTTAAAGACAAAAATGAATTTAAAACTAAGAAGAAGAATTTTAGTTAGAGTTATTTAAAAAAATAGTTAGAGATGGAGAAAAAAAAAGTTAAGGAGAGAGAAATTTTAGATGAAAAAAATTTTAAAAATGAAAAAAGAAAAAAAGTGTAGATTTAAAATAAAATTGAGAGCAAAAGGTATGATAGAAAAAAAAGATAAATTAGAAAGATAAAGAATATTTGTAGTAGGAGAAAATTTAGACAGAAAAATGTCAGAGAGCTATATTTGTTATATAATAAAAATAAATGTGTACTAAAAATTTAATAAAAAATAAATGTGAGAGAGAAAAAAGTGAAAAAATGTGCTAGAGAAAAAAGTGAGAAGTAATTTTAAAGATAGCTATATTAGAGAGAGATAAATTTAGATTGAGAAAATTTTGAAAAAAATATTAAATTTGTAAAAAAAGAAAAGTTGGAATATGTTAAAAGAGAAGTATAAATGGAATTTATATTAAAATGAGAGTTTTAAAGAGAGATAAACAAAAGTTATATAAAATTTTAGAGATAAAAAACAATTGTTAGTGAGAAATTTGGGGTGAATAGAATTTTTTTGGAGAGAAAAAAATTGTTGTAGAGATAAGTTAAAAAGAAAAAAAGTAAGTCTTAGAAGTAAAAATGAGTTTCAAAAAACAGAAAATGTTTTTAAAAACTTTTTTTTTTGTTTTAAAATTTTTTTACAATTTCAAAAACACAAAACTGATTTGGTTATCAAACAATTCTGTTTTTCAAAAACCTAAAATAAAAAACAGAAAACGAAATAGTTACTAAATGAGCCCTTAACTTTATGTTTTTAGATCATATTAGTTCAATTTCTTACCTATTATTAAAAAATATTCAAATTTATTTTTTTTTACAAAAGGCATTGAAGATAAAGTTTATGTCAAATTACAAATTCAGTTCCTAAACTTTAAAAAATATTTAATAAGTCATTGAACTTTCTATTTTGTGTTTAATAACTCCCTAAATTTTTTTATAAAAAATATCTAATAGGTTATAAATTTTTAATTTTATGTCTAATATCTAGTAGGTGCTTAAATTTTCAATTTTGTGTTTAATACGACATTGACTTATTCGACATCTTTTTGAAGTTCATGGTCGTGTGAGATACAAAATTAAAAGTTTAGAAATCTATTGGAAGGTTTTTAAAGTTTAGAGGCCTACTAGACAAACTTGAAATTTTAGAAATTAAATTTATAATTTAACCCAAACTTTAAATAATATTTTCAAATTTTTATTTAAGAAAGCGACCATTGATAGACATAAATTCTTTTTGTACTTTTATTTAATAAGTATTTACATAAATAGTATAAATTAAATATTTATTAAAAATATAGCAACAAATTTATAATTTTATCAAAATAGCATAATCTAAATTAAAGTTATAGAGAAAAATAAAAATTTGTCACTTTTCATTAAAAAAAAAGTTTTAATGGTGAAGACTAAATGTGAAGTTTATTGTGTATAAAAAAAATGTGAAGTTTATTGAAATTTAAAATATTATAATATAATTTCAAATCTTTTATATAGGTTAAACACGAGGAACAATTTTTGAGTGCGATTTATATAATGTTTATAAATTGAAATGATATATCATTTTAATTGTAAAAAAAAAAAAAGATTATTTCACATCAAAAACTAGAAAAAAGGACTAATTTTTATGAAATATTCTTGTTGTCACATAAATTTAAAGAGATGGAAAAATGTGAAAAGGTCATTGATTGATTAGTATAAATAGTTCTTGTTTTATCATGGAAGATGGTGATTTATTATTTATAATTTATTGATTAATTAAACAAAGTTGAGTAGAAATTATTGATTTGTCTCATAGAATTATTAGATTGTGATAGTTCATTATTGATTGGTTTTAATCAGATTTTGGAAGGGTTGTGAGCTTATAATTAATCCTTGTTTTGTATAAACTCTCATATCATTTAACATATATGCACATGCACGCAATCAATAATAATAATAATAATTATTATTATTATTATTTTAGTTTAGCAACATGTGGGGTGGAAGGATTTAAATTCATAACCTCTTGGTCATAGAAATATGTCTTTAATCAATTGAGTTATGTTCAATTTGCACACAATTAGCTATGAGGATAATCTTCAAAGGAAGATTCTATAATTTTGACCCCGACTTTCTATATTGGTGAATGAGAGAGAGGAAGACGAAGATATAAAATCGGTGGATTGGAGATGGGATTGGAGAGTGCATATTAAATATGTCTTGAATCAGTTGAACTATATTCGGTTTGGCGAAAGTGCATCTCAATCTTGAATCTTGGTGTGTGTGTCGAAAATAATCATAAAGAAAGATCAGTCTAGTGTTGTACAATTCTCGCCTCGATCTTAATCTAGAACTTACATTGATGTCAACTTTGATTAGAAAGTTCATAGTGTGTTCTAGATAATTTAACATAAAAGAGTAATAATTTAAATACAATAAAAGGTTGGAAAATATTTAAAGAAAAACCATTTGGATTAGAGATTATAATCTTATTGGTTTATCTAACAAAGTCTTTCACTTTCAATTAAATCTATTTTTTTTTAGTTCAACAACATGTGGGGTAGGGGATTTGAACTCATGACATTCCCCATGACCTCTTCATCAGAAAGATATGTCTTTAACTGATTGAGCTACTATTTGGCTCAATAAAATCAAAAGAGAGAAATGCAAAAACGAGAGAGGGATTTTTTTTCTTTTTTTCTCAAAAAAACATAGCTTTCAAATTTTAAATGATGGTGAAGTTTCCAACTAATCGATAGAAAACCCGAATTCAAAGAAAGCCAATGAACTTGCACACTTTTATTTTCAAGAGATTTACAATTTTGTCATATATAAATGTTAGCAAAACATGTGTGATAACTTTTGTTATAAATATGTAAGGTTAGTCAAATCGAACATAGCTCAATTGGTTAAGACATATTTTCCCGACCAAAACATAGTAGGTTCAAATCTTTACCCCATATGTTGTTATTGAACTAAAAAAAGCATGGTTAAATTGATTTTTTTTCCCTTCTAGAACGATCAAACCAAAGATAATAAGAGGAAATTTCACTCTATGCCATAAAATTTTAATATGTATTTTAAAAAATGTCACAACTTTTCATTTTTTTCAAATATAGCATAAGTTTGACTTTTCTCAATGTGTTTCACATTAAACTAAATTTGATTTTGATTTTGATTATGCTATTTTTGTAAAATTATATACTTTTATTATATTTGTAAATACATATTTATTTTATGCTGTTTAAATTTACATAAAAATGGTAGCATCTAAGTTGATTTTGTAAAAATCTTATTTGAGCCCCATGAATAAATTAGTTTGTGTTTGATATGCCTTAAAAAGAAAAGATTTAAATCTCATTTTGGTCCCTAAACTTTCAAAATGTTTATTTTAGTCCCTAAATTTTCTAGGTTTGTTTCATTTTGGTCCTCGAACTTTCAAAATGTCTATATTAGTCCTTGAACTTATAAAAAACAATAATTTTTGTGCTTGGTATATAATTTTATCATCTAATATTTATTTGTTCGATGCTCATCTTCAACTTATATATGACTTAAATACATACTCACATTAACATACTTATTCATATATTTGAAACTATATAGTTAATTTGTTAAAAAAAAAATAAAAGATAAGGATCAAAATGATTACTTTTTGAAAGTCTAGGGACCAAAATGAACATTTTGAACCTTCATTGTTTGACCATTTTCTTGGAAGAGACTGTAATTATACCCTTTTCTTGAAAAAAAAAAGGTGCTCCAATAAATTTATAAATATTTAATGTAAATAGGTCATGTTTGACCATTTTCATACATATATTTGTGGGATAATGACATATATGACCATTTAAAATAGTTTATTTTAAAATAGGAAATTTCTATTTTTTTTTGTACGAAACTACCCTTAAAATGAAGATTTTACCCCAACTCGATTTTATGTAGAATCCTACCATAACAAAAGCAATAATTTAGAAAATATAAAAAATTATTAAAGAAAAACCTATAATCTAGGAATTAAAATGAAAAAAAAAATCCAATATAATAAAGATTTGAATCAAAAGTTAGATATTTAAATTTTGAAATTTTTTAACAATCTAATCAAAATCATAACTATAAATAGAAACTTGAATCAAAATTCTTATTATCAAATAAAAATAAATAGAAATTTAAATCATATTCCTTATTAAAAATATAAATAAAAATTTAAAATTTAAAAATCTAAAAAAATATATTTTAAAATAATATTAATATTTTAAAAATATTTATATGCAAATATAGATTATACTGAAACAAAAAATACTCTTATTCCAAAAATACTTCTCAAATACTCTAGGTTGTTCAAAAAATTCTAACTTCATACTCTATTTTATTCTAAAAATATTCTATATTATTCAAATACGCCCTAAATACTACAAATACTCCCTAAATAGTATCTTCTGTTATCAGAATAATACTTTCTAAATACTACCTAGAGCTACTCACCTCATTTCTATTCCAAAAATACTTCCTAAATGTATTCCAAAATTATTCTCTAAATACTCTCTCTTTTTCATTCGGTAATGTGGAATAAAAAATACTCTCTAAATACTCTCTTTAAATACTCTTTTTAGTTTAGACTATTTTAAGGGGAAAAAAAATAAATTGACATTGTGTGTTTAAAAAACTTTTTAGTTGTTGGGTGTTTTCCAAGTTATCTCCTTTTGTTGAAAAAGAAAAATCTAAGAATTTTTTAGATAGTATACATCCTATGGAGATGGCTAAACGTGAAAATAGGAGTTGATGATTTTTCCATGACAGTAGAAAAAAAGCCACAAAAAAAACCAGTAGAAGAAAGCCACAAAAATCAGTAGAAGAAAAGCTAGTGTACATCCTATGGAGATGCCTAAACGTGAAAATAGGAGTTGATGACTTTTCCATGAAAGTAGAAGAAAAGCCACAAAAAAAAAAAAAACCAGTAGAAGAAAGCCACAAAAATCAGTAGAAGAAAATCCACAAAAATTACAGTAGAAAATATACTTCATTGTACCTGGGATTCGACGCTTTGCCGAAGTAGAATAAGTCATTTGACTTTGCCAAGTAGAAGAAGTCTGTCTTTTAGTAATTGAGATGTAAAACACTTTTTAAAATGGGACGAAGATGAAGCCAAATATGGAGAATAAATAATTATTTGGTTGAAAACAAAATCCAAGGGAGAGAATTAAAAAATTGAAAAAGCTAGAAAATATAAAAAAACAGTTAGAATAGGAGAGAGGTGAAGAAAAATTATTTTGAATTAAAAAAAGATAATCAAATTAAAAAAAAAAGTAAATTAGTCTAAAGAAAAAATATGAAACAGTTGAAAAAAACAAAATAACCATTTTTCATTATTAGAAATAATTTAGCAATTTT
>JAOANK020000011.1:40158-62189 GCA_026257165.2 Telfairia occidentalis
CGTTGTATCAGGCAAAGGGCATCTCAAATCGGTTGTACCTGAAGGAGCAGTTTCACACGCTGCGAATGGAGGAAGGTGCGAAAATCTCAGATCACCTGAGTGTTCTCAATGACATCATTTTTGAGTTGGAGACGATCAAAGTGAAGATAGATGAGAAGGATAAGGCACTCAGACTCATCTTGTCACTTTCATCTTCTTATGAATACATGAAGCAGATCTTGATGTACGGGAAGGAGACTTTAGATTTTCCTGAGGTTACTAGTTAACTTCTATCAAAGGAAAGAAGGCTGAAGAGTGAAAGACGTACTTCACAAGAGGATTCAGCACTAGTAGTGAGAACAATATGAAAGTCTCAAAAGTCCTATATACAAAACAAAGATAATCCAAGCAATTATTTCATAATTTAAAGACAAGTTACTTCAATAAAGGGATGAAATTAAGCCTAAAAGATTCCTAATAACTCTCTTTTGGAGAGTTATCAAATCTCCAAACTTGAACTATTACTTGTCCTTGAGTAATGCTTTAGAGTTCTGATGGATAAAAAAAATTGCTTTGGTAACCAAAATCTTGTAGGAGAATTAGATAAACAATTCAATAAAGACTATCAACTATCAAGCTATCTCACAAATCTTTCAGGTCAATCCCTTATCTTCTCTTCACATTTCTGCACGTGCCACAAATTTCACTTATTCTCAAGGCTTCAACTGTTAGTTAGCTAATGCCTAAGTCATCAATTCTATTGTGCAATCTCTCAATCAGATTCTCATCATATTCTCTTCTCTATCATGCCTTTGGATTCTTAGATTTCAGTCTACACAAATTGCTAACAGAATGCTCTCTCAAAACATTTTTCACACAACAAAGATTTTGTTCCCTTCAAGTCATAGCCTTTTTCAAGACTCATCACTTATCAAACATTTCATTCATATTCTTGGTAGCAACCTTCTTGTTATAAAGACATAGTAACATTCAGACAACACTTATCCCTCTTAATTCCCTTAATTTTTTTTTTTTTTTAAATATTCACCTTTCTTCTGATTTTTAGGAAGAAAACATGTGTCTAAAGGGAGAGGAGTGTACTAATAAAAATAGCGGAATGCACTTTTATAATTTCAGCATTATTTAGTAATGTTCAAAAAGGACCAAAAATGACACATCATCCCCAAAATTAAAATGTGCATTGTCCCCAATGTGCCGGATAGTAAAGGTTAAAGGGAGAATCCCCAAACTTAGTCTAAAGAATCCTGGACAAGTTGATCTGGTAAACAAAATAATCCTTAAATGCTGAAGCAAAATTTCCTCAAGGAGCAACTAGACTAAAAGCAGTTTCTTAAGACTAGGCAAAATAGATGGACTTAGTTGTGCAGAAAGAGTCTGAGTCAATAAATTTTCAACCCTAAGAAATAGAAACTAAGGCTCTCATACTAATCAAATGTTGTCTCTCACTAAAGGTATATCAGATTCTACTAATGCTGGATCAAAAAGTTTGCACAGAACAATTAAGTTGATCCTAATACTAAGAACAAATTAATTCAGCAGAACAATTCATTATCCCAACTAAAATAGATGTCATTTAATAGAGGCAATGGGCTACAAAAATCTATTAGGGGGTGTTCATAAAAAAAAATAAAGAATTGAAAGACAAAAAACATAAATATCATAACAAAAAATAACAAGAGCATTTTTTTTAAGATAGAGAGAGAGAGATACAGCCAACATCCCTTTAAATGCTTAATCCTCAAACACTTGATCTTACTCCTCATAGCCTCATTATGCACCATCGGAGGTGGTGGGATCCAGGGGTTCATCAAGTCATTTGAGAAGGGTGGAAAGACAACATAAGGCTTGGCAACATTGGCGCGTAGAGCTTCCTTAGGAGCAGAATCATATCTTCGAGCATAATTCTAGAAGGTTTGGAGTTGTCTCTCTTGAAATTCCATTCTGCTCATTAGGAGGTTTTGTTGCTCCAACCGTCGATACACTCCACATAATAGGCCTTCTCCTAGCCTTGGCAAATTATCGTCTCGCTGTAGATACACTAGGTTGGCAGTACCACACACCCTTATCAAACAAGGGGGATGTCCTCTGGATAGATTGGTAAGCCAGCCTGTTTGCAAAGCATCGTAATGGTGTTAGGGAAGAAAATTTTGCCCACATTCTTTTTAATATAGAGGTAGATTTCAGGAGTAATTATTTTGCCCACATCGATGTTGAGAGGAGCATAATGGCAAGAATGAAGAGGATCTAATCTTTCTTGATGGTGGAGTCATGGGTGACTAGAAGCAAACGAGTCTTTAGGAAAAAAAAGCCACACATTAGCTTCTATCTTCAAGAATGTAGATTGGAAGGTTCATGCACTAGTGGATGAAACTTGCCATTATGCTCCTTCTATGTGTACCTCACGAATTTCTCGTTCAACTTGTCTTGAGATGCTGCAATAATAATCTAATTGTACACTACATGCGGGTAGTCTTGAAGGTGATAGATGTTGTTGATAGCCCCAAGAGAAAAGTCTACTGCCAGAACACTGTGCACCACGGTCTCAAAGTCATTGCTTTCATCCAAGTTGGCGTAGATTTTGTAGACAATTCCCACGATTATTGCTTCAGGTTTTCTATAGAAGGTTTCCCAAAAGTGGTTGATAATACCTGTGGAAATGTAGGTTGGTAGGTCCTCAAAGGCTTCAAGAAAGCCTCGTTCCGACAAGAAGTCCTGTTTCTTCATATTTTTATAATGCTGGACTGTAGCATCACTGATCAGTCGCTCAAGACCTGCTTCAAGTATGGGCTCATTACCTTTTTGTTTGGCCCTCTTCACTGCTGGTGTTTCAACTTTCGACTCTTCTGGAGGTGTCAGTTTCGTCTTCTTTTTGGACTTTTCCTAGTTTTTTCTTCTCTTTGGATTTCATCTTCTTCGTTGGTGTACTGGGAGATGGTTCAACAGGTGTTTCATCGATAGGATCTTCTGTTGGAACATCTT
Source organism: Telfairia occidentalis (assembly GCA_026257165.2). Lineage (NCBI taxonomy): Eukaryota > Viridiplantae > Streptophyta > Magnoliopsida > Cucurbitales > Cucurbitaceae > Telfairia > Telfairia occidentalis. The sequence goes on from JAOANK020000011.1 coordinate 43,138, forward strand.
TTTGTACTGCCGCTTCTTCTTGTTGGTCATTCGCTTGAAAGGGTGGTACGATATCGTGTTCTTCTTCAAGCCGAGCCTCTGGTTCTACTTATGAGTGTGCATCTGGTTCAACTATAGATGCAAAAGGTTTGCCTTCTTCATCAGTCGCTTGGACCACAGCCAACACCTTGTCAATAACGGTTGGATTTCGACCAGAGACGGAGGTTGTTTCTTTCATTTCTTTTTCTTATCTTTCTTTGGTGGAGGTGGTGAAGGGATAGTTTCTTCTACTAAAGGAGTTGCAAGAGCATCAGCAGGAGGTCTGCATCGAAGTTGCGTAGTTTCCTTGTTCTTCTCTTAGTAGGCATGGTGGTTGCTTTGTCAAGGGTTACCTTGCGGAAGTAAGAAAAAAGTAATTAGGGTAAAAGATGAAGAAGTGGATGAAGTTAACAAATATAAATAGAAACAATTCACCAAGGTAAATCAGTAATTTATGTGAGATTATCTTAAAAAATCTCTTAATTAATCCCCATGCAAAATCAATTTTTCTTGGAATAAAATATTCCAACGGATCTCTCTTGATTTTATTGCTCTGTCAAAATTTCTGACCCCTGCAAAAGACACGTTAGGGCATTAATTATGACAGATAAAAATAACATATTTGTTTTTCAATAAAAAGATATGCTCTCTCTCCTCAATATCAATGTTGCCTCAAATCCCGTGAATCTCCTTTTTTCCTTTGACATAATTATCTGTAAAATCTAAATTAGAATTTTAATTAGAGATAAATATGGAACTGAAATTGGATTTTATTTTATTATTTTTGAATTTGAATATTATGCTATCCTTAATTCAAATTTAATTTTCAGATTCAAAAGAAAATTTAAAATTCAAACATAAATTTCTTTTCAAATTCAAAAAGATACGGAATAAAATAAATCCAAATCCTATGAAATCGAATCTAACTTAAGAAAAAAATCAACATCAAATTTAAAATATTCTAATGAAAATATTCCTAAAATAAAAAAAATGAAAAAAAAATTGAAAATAGAAAGGGGAGTGAAAATAATTTACCATTATGCTCAGATATTGCTCCCACAGTTTTCTTGCTTTGTCAATTTGATAGCAACTGCAGAGAAGCACTTTTCCAAAGAAAGTTCTCTCCCTAATAATGCTTAATCCTTTGTCTGTTGACCTTGGAGTTCCTCCCTTCTTGTTCATCTTTTAACATGACATGTCTTGCTGAATAGGTAGGCATCTTTGAACATTAATGGCCAAAAGTATCTTGATTTCAATGCTTTAGCTGCGGTTCATTGCCCTCCAAAATGTCCTCCGTAGGGTGTTGTATGACAATGCTCCAATATAGTTGAAACTTCTGATTGAGAAACATACCTTCGTACTATCGCATCAGCACACTGCTTATAGACAAATGAGTCATTCCACAAATAGAAGAGTATATCATGAAGAAATTTCTTTAGTTGTTCAATTTTGGAGGTAATAAACTTGCGGCTAAATAGTTAGTAATATTTGCAAACCATGGTAATTCAACATCTATAATTTGAGCTACTGTAAACAATTGCTCACCTAGAAAACAATTTCGGAACTCTGGTTGCTGCAATATTTCTTTTGTTTGCTCAACTCTTGACAAATTATCTATAACATAATTCTCCGAACCTTTATTCTCTTTAATCTCCAGGTCAAACTCCTACAGTAGAAGCACCCATCTGATGAGTCTTTGCTTTGCATCATTTTTTGCCAATAGGTAGCGAATTTTTGCTGATATGTAAAAATAGTAATTTTAGAACCTACTAGATATGATCTAAACTTTTTAAAAGAAAAAACTATTGCTAAAAGCTCCTTCTATGTAGTAGTTGTGTAATTCAATTGTGCTTCATTTAAAATTTTGCTAGCATAATCACTCGGATGAATCATCTTGTCATGCTTCTATCCCAGCATTTGTCCAATAGCATAATCGCTTGCATCACACATCAACTCGAAGAGTAAACTCCAATTGGATGATGAAATGATTGGTGTAGTGATTAATGCCTTCTTCAACACCTGAAAAGCTTTTAAACAATCTACATCAAACTCAAAAGATCTATTAGCTTTTAATAATATGCAAAGAGGTTTAGAGGTTTTAGAGAAATCCTTGATGAACCTTTGGTAAAAACCTGCATGACCAAGAAAACTTCTAATTTCCTTAACAGAATGTGGTAGTTCCATCTTCTCAATGATTTCAATCTTGGCTCCATCCACTTTCATTCCTTTTTCAGAAATCTTATGGATTAGAACAATGCACTCCTTCACCATGAAGTGACATTTTTTCTACTTTAAACCAAATTTATCTATCCACATCTTTTTAAAACTTTACCCAAATTTTTTAAACAGGTGGTGAATGAATTCCCAAAGACTGAGAAATTTTACATAAACACTTCCAGAATCGATTCAACCATATTAGAGAATCTCACCATCATACACCTCTGGAAAGTTGCTGAGCATTGTAGAGACTAAAAGACATCCTTCTAAATGCAAATGTACTGTAGGGGCAAGTAGAGGTGGTTTTCTCTTAATCACCAGAGGCTATACTAATCTGGTTATGCCTAGAATAACCATCTAAAAAATAATAGTAAGTCTGACCTGCGAGCCTATCCAACATGTGATCAATAAAAGGTAAAGAGAAGTGATCCTTATGTGTAGCTATGCTAAGCTTTCTGTAATCCATACACACCCTCCAACCAGTCACTGTCCTAGTAGGAATAAGTTTGTTGGCTTCATTTGTAATCTCTGTCATTCCTCTTTTCTTGGGCACGCACTGAACAAGACTTACCCAATTAATGTTTGCAATAGGATAATGATTTCAGCATCTAACCATTTAATGACTTGTTTCTTCACAACTTCTTTCATGGCTGGATTTAGCCTTCTTTGCTGTTCTACAGATTTAAAATTTCCATCTTTCAAATTAGTCTTATTCATACAAAAAGATGGGTTGATACCTCAAATGTCTGTTAGTGTCCAGCCAAATTGCCTTTTTGTATTGCTTAAGCAATGGAATTAATCGATCTTCATCGTCTGGGAATAAATTTGCTGCAATAATGATTGGCAATGTTTTCTTCTCACCAAGATAAACTACTTCAAATGCAATGGTAATGGTTTCAACTCCAGCTATGGTGGTTCTTCAACAGATGGCTGCATGGATGGAGATTTCCTGTCATTCAAATCAAGAGTTTCAAATGTTTTCTTATAATAAGAAATCTCACACCCTTTGTATTTGTTACCTCAAAAGCATTGCTCTAACAATTTGCATCCAGGGAGATAGTATCCCCAAACTGCTGAATGTGTTGTTCTAGCAATTCTGCTTCAAATACATTTTCTACATATTCCTTCAGCAATTGAATTGCTGAACATTTTTCAACTTCTGTTGGATACCTCATGGCATCAAACACACTAAACTTCACATCCTGGTCATGAACTCTCATGGTCAACTCTCCTTTTTGAACATCAATTAGTGTCCTTCCTGTGGCTAGGAAAGGTCTTCCCATGATTTTAGGCACGTCCTTATCAGCTTCATAGTTCAAAATGATGAAATCAGCTAAGAATATGAATTTGTCAACCTACACCATAATATCTTCAATCTTACCTTCAAGATATATAATTGACCTGTTAGCAGTTGAAGTGTGGTAGTGGTAGGTCTTGCTTCTCCCACTCCTAATTTCTTGTAGATGGATAATTGCATGAGATTGATACTAGCTCCAAGAACACATAATGCTCTTCCCGATTCTTTTCCCCCAATCGAGATAGGAATGGTGAATGATCAAGGATCCTTAACCTTCAGAGGTAGCCTATTTTTTAGGATGGCTCTACATTCTTCAGTCAAAGAAATTATTTCATATTCTCCTAACCTCTTCTTCTTAGTCAAAATATCCTTGAGAATTTTCAAATAATTTGGCATCCGCTCAAAAGCTTCTACTAGTGGTATATTTATGTGAAGTTGCTTGAGTACTTCTAAGAATTTCTTAAACTGGACTTCTTGAGTTTTCTGCTTAAATCTTTAAAAATATGGAGGTGGTGGAGGTTTAAAAGGAATAATAGGGTAGACTTTTGAGGTTTTGCAGGTTTTGCTCTAGAAACTTCCTCTACTTCATCTCTGTCTCCTACTGTTTCTTCAATCCCCACCTCACTACTCAAGCTCTCTTGCTGATCAGTAGAATTCTGAGTCACACTCTTTTGCTGCAATAGAGAACCTGTTCCAGCTAAGGGCTTTCCACTTTTGAGTTCTATTGCCTGCACTTTCTCCTTACCTTCCCTCCCAGAATTTTCAGTATCTGTAGGAAGTTGTCCTTCAGGTCGAGTCTTTAACTCACTTGCCAATTGTCCAATTTGGATCTCTAAATTTCTCAATGAAGCTTGCTGGCCTTGAATAATTGCATCGTTTTTAGCCTTATACATCTTCATCAGATTTTCGAATGAACTGCTAGAATTTTGATGGAGAAATTGCCTATTCTGCTTCAGCACAAATTGCTGATTATGCTGCCCAAATCCAGGTGGATAATTTTCCTTTTGCTAAGCTGGAGACTCACGATGATTTCCTCCTTGATTCCAAGAGAAATTAGGATGATTGCTCCATCCAGGATTACAAGTGTTGAAATGTGGATTATTTCTGCCTATATAACAAAACTATTACTGAATTGCTGAGGCAAAATTCATGGGTATACCCTTCTCCCCATAAAAGTCTTGATTCCATTGTAACTGATTCACAGTAGAGTTCTACTGCGTAACATTCCTCAAAGGAAGAGTTTTGATCATGTTGCTTAAGGAGGCAATGTCTGCCCTAATGAATATTATTGCATCAACTTCCGTTCTTGTTGTTTTCTTCTAGGATTGGTTCTTGAATCATACCATTGACAATTGTTGGTTGATTTCCTTTCCCAGATTTCAAATGCTTCATTATAAGTTCTTGATAGTAAAGCACCATTTGCTGAAGCATCTACCATGCTCTGTGTAGTTGAATTTAAACCATTATAAAATGTCTCCAATTGAACACAGTAAGGAGAACCATGGTGGGGAAACTTTTTAAGAAGTTCTTTATACCGTTCTCAAGCATCACTAAAGGGTTCATCCATATACTGCCTGAAAGATACAATTTCTGCTCTTAACTTGACATTCTTTGTAGGTGAGAAATACTTAGTCAGAAATCTTTCTGCCAATTCATTCTAGGTGGTAATAGATCTTGGAGCAAAATAATTATTTGAATGAGACTCTGATAATTAAATATATTTAAATATATAGGATATTAAAATATATGATTTGATTTAATAAATAATTATTTGAATAAGATTCAGATAATTTAAATATATTTTAATATATAAGATATTAAATTATGAGATTTGATTTATTATCAAATAATTATTTGAATGTGATTCAAATGATTTAAATATAAAATTTTATTAGGCTTAGATTTTATCCCAAGTTCCTGCACCTTGAGTAAGCCTAAATCAATCAACAATTATAGTTTTCTCTAAAAACTTTCCTCAGTCCTTCAAGAAGATTCCCACCAACCTTAATCCGTTGGAGTAATAGCTGAGAAGACTTTGTGGAGAAGTTGCCAAAAGATCTTGAGTAGAAGTTAGTGAAATATGAAGAAACATCTTGGGGCAGCGGAAGAGAAGTGTTTCTTCAAAGGTAAATTTTTTTTTATATATATTCTAAATTATTTTCAATATTGATCCTAGATTATAAATTGTTTAGAATCAAAATTCTGCTGCGTGATGAATTGTTCATCCCTATAATTGATATTAGAGCCGACTTTGAATTTTAATTTAGAAATAAAATATTGTAAAGTGAGAATTTTATTTTAGAAAAATTGCTTTCTTATTTGATGTATGAGATGTATGTTATGGTTTGCAATTTGATTGTTTAGGCATATTTTGACATTAGAATTTCTTTTTGATTAGATAATTGTGAAACCTATAAAAGTATAGAATTTTTTGTGAATACTTTTTTACTATATATATTTTTTTGTTTGGAGAAAAAGAAACGAAATCTCACTCCACCAATTGAGTAAAAAAAAAAAAAAAGGAAACTGATGGATAGGTTCCATCTTTAAGGCCCGCGCTTCATGTGTTTGAAGGAATTAAACAACAAAAAAGGAAATCCAAGTCGTGGAATGGTGATGAAGCGTGAAAATCCAGAGGATGTGTTTAGTTTATTAAAAAAAAGGGGATGAAGTAGGTCAATAGTGGACGTATTCTCAAGATTGGATTTGCCGGCAATTTTTTTTTTCCACGGTGAGGTGCAAAATGGCGGCTCTTTACTTATGAGAAGGAGATGAAATTTAGGTTTTGAAATCCTATTGTTTGTGGGTCTGAGTGAAGAAATTGAAGAAATTGAAGTCTAAGATATCTCTTGGTTTAAAATTATATATTTTTAATTTTATGTTCAATTTCTTAGGATATGCCAAAATATATCGGTCAAATTTGTTGTTTTAATTATTTAATTTTATATGGTTGATATAATTAATTAATTATATGCATATGATGTATAAGTTTTGTTTCCATGTAGATTCATGTTTAATTATACTGCATAGTGTATGACACAGTTTCAATTTAAAAGTCCCACCATAGATTTTTTTAAAATAATTGTTATTTTATAAAATGTTTGAATGCTCCTAATTTGATTAGGTTAATAATTTAATTAATCAAATTTAGAATAGTTCTAAAATTAATTAAAAACTAAATTATTTTTTCTTGAGTTAAATTAATTAGTTTTTAAATAAGTTTAAAAACTAATAGATGCTAAAATTGTTTAATTTAATGTGGATTTTATTTGTTTAAATGAATTGGGCCTTAAATCCATATAAGTTTTTTTTTAATTAAGTGTTAATTAAAAATTAATGAAATTGAATAAAAATTGCCATAAGGGAACCCTGTCTAAGGCAGGCCCTGACTGGAATGGGGTCTATAAGTTGACCGTAAGGGAACACCTCAACCTGGGGACCTACTTGGGAGTTGAATTGGTCAATATTTTATTCAAATTCATTATGAAGGTCCATAATATGAATAGTTTAATTAGGTTAAAAACTTGGTATTTAACATTAAAATCAATCTAACGAATATAATGAATATGAAAAGTAGATTGATTCTAAACTTAGATAAACGAGACTAGCCTATTTTGTCTAAGTAGTAAACTTTGATTTCAAAGTAGTGAGTGGGAGAACGATGTATGAGAATATATCCCACGGTCTCCATCATTGGTTTACATGTGAGATTCATATGGGGTCTCTCGACAGCTTTTGGACCATCCCCTACGGAAGGTGTTTACATGAATCAACATCAGGGTGAATCTCCTGAGAATAATAAGATAATCGTTTTGTTCCAATACTTGACCTACCCTATGACGACACTTGTTGGGATGAAACTATGGGATCTAAAATGATGGGTTACACTCACAAAGAATTCATTAAAGTTGTTAATGATCATCCTTGACAAAATTAATGACAGCTAAATATTATAGAAATAAGAGTTCTTCTAGTATGATACTTGTTTGAGAATGTCTCAGTGTAGTGAAGGAACACTTGACCTACCCTATGACAATACTTGTTCTAACTCATTAGAGTACTATGGTTAGAATTAATTTATAGGGTTATTTTACTAAATTGTTTGATTTCTATGCCATAATTGAATGGATAATGTTTCCCATTTTTTTGAAGATATTTTTTTTCTCTTATTTCAGCAAACAAAATGTCTTCCTCCCTAATTTTGTTATTGGCTGCTAAAAACTTGACCGGTGAAAGTTATACTACATGGAAAAATAACATTAACACTATTCTGGTGGTGGATGACTTAAAATTCATTCTGATTGAGGTATGTGCTCAAGAACCCACTACAAATGCATCACAAAATGTTCAAAATGCTTATGATCGCTAGATCAAGGCTAATGAAAAAGCGAAAGTCTATATTTTGGCAATCATGAATGATGTGTTGTCCAAAAAGCATGAGAGCATGACTTCAGCATATGAGATGTTTCGTTAGCCTTCTAAACAAATAAAGCACGATGCTTTTAAATACATTCATAATGCTAGCATGAAAGAAGGAACTTCAGTACGAGAACATATTCTCAATATGATGATCCATATTAATATCGCTTAAATGAATGGTGCTGTTATAGATGAATCCAATCAAGTTAGTTTTATTCTAGAAACTCTTCCTAATAGCTTTCTACAGTTTAAAAGTAATGTTGTTATGAACACAATTACTTACAATCTCACTACTCTTCTAAATGAACTGCAAATAATTGAGTCCATGATGAAGTGAAAAGGAAAGTAAGGAGAGACAAATGTTGCCACTTCAAGGAAGTGCAAGTTTGGAGGTTCGACCTCAGAAACTAAGTTTGGAGGTTCGTATTCTAAGACTAAGAATAAGAAGAGAAAATATAGTGAGAATCAGAATAAAACTAAAGTTGCTCCAAACGTCAAAAGAACCAAGGTACAAAAAGTTGCAAAGGAAAAAGGTTTTCATTGTAACGAGGAAGGGCATTGGATGCGAAATTGTCCTAAATACCTAGAAGAAAAGAAAAATTCTAAAGAAGGTATATACTTGAATCTTGCTTGGTGGAGGTAATCTACCTGGATAATGGATTCAAGAGTCACTAATCATGTATGTTCTTCTTTTCAAGAAAGTGATTCATGGGTGCAACTAGAAGCTGAAGAGATGATCATGTGAGTAGACATTTTGGAGATGGTGTCAACAGTAGCTGTAGGAAGCGTCAAGTTGTTTTTTTGAAAGTTTTTATTTACTTTTAGACAATGTTTACTTAGTTCCTCAAATTAAAAGGAACGTAATTTTTGTTTCTTGTCTAGTTGAACAATTTCATTCTTTAAACTTTTTGAGTAATAAAGTTGTTATTTCGAAAAATGGTTTTGAGCTTTGTTCTGCCTTAATTGAAAATAATATATGTGCTAAGACTGTTAGCACTTAAGATGCTTCTAAACACCGAATTATTCAAAACCACTAAAGCCAAAATGATAAGATAAAAGGTTTCTCCTAAAGATGATACCTATCTTTGGCATCTAAGATTGGGTCATATCAATTTGGATAGAATTAGGAGATAAGTCAAGAGTGGCCTTCTAAACAAGTTAGAATTGGGTACTTTGTCGGTCTGTGAATCTTGCTTGGAAGGTAAGATGACCAAAAGACCTTTTATTGGAAAAGATTATAAACCAAAGAGCCCTTAGAACTAATACATTCAGACCTATGTGGTCTGATGAATGTAAAAGCCAGAGGTGGTTATGAATATTTCATCTCCTTTATAGATGATTATTCAAGATATGAGTATCTTTACCTAATGCAACATAAGTTTGAAGCTCTTGAAAACTTCAAAGAATATAAGACTGAAGTTGAAAATAAATTTGGTAAATTTATCAAGACACTACGATCAGATGGTGGTGGGGAGTATATGGACCTGGTGTTCCAAGACTACTTGATAGAAAATAGAATAGTATCCCAACTTTCAGCACTTGAAACACCTCAACAAAAGGGGGTTTCAGAAAGGAGAAACAAGACTATGTTAGACATGACTCGATCTATGATGAGCTATGCTCTACTACTAGATTCTTTTTTAGGATATGCAGTAGAGACTGCACTATACGTATTAAACGTTGTTTCATCTAAAAGTGTCCCCAAGACACCTTTTGAGTTATGAAATGGTGGTAAAGCTAGGGGATGTCGAACATATGTAGTGAGAACAAATTCGAAGAAATTGGAACCTCGTTCTAAAATATGCCTTTTTGTAGGTTATCCCAAAGAAACGCGAGGTGGTTACTTCTATAGTCATGAAGAAAATAAAGTATTTGTATCAACAAATGCTACTTTCTTAGAGGAAAACCACATGAGAGATTATAAAACTCGCAGTAAGATAGTGCTAAATGAATTAATTCCAACTGAAGTTACTAATGCATCAACAAGAGTTATTGATAATTGCATTACATCTGAAAGTTAGAAACATCCACGTCAAGAATTAGGAAGGCCTTGGTGTAGTGGGAGTAACCGTTACATGGGTTTAACTGAAGCTCAAGTTATCATAACTGATGATAATGTTGAGGTTCCATTAACATTTAAAGAAGCAATGGATGATGTTGACATGAATGAATGGATTAAAGCTATAAACCTCGAGATGGAGTCAATGTACTTCAACTCAGTCTGGAAACTTGTAGATCTTCCTGATGGGGAAAAACCCATAGGTTGCAAATGAATTTACAAAAGAAAACGAGGTATAGATGGAAAGGTGCTGACCTTTAAAGCAAGACTGGTGCCAAAAGGTTATACTCAAAGGGAGGGACTTGACTATGAAGAAACTTTCTCCCCTGTTGCCATGCTTAAGTCTATACGTAATCTCTTATCCATTACCACATATTTTGACTATGAGATATGGCAAATGTATGTTAAGACTGCTTTTCTGAATGTCAATCTTGAAGAGAGTATCTACATGAATAAACTAGAGGGGTTTATAAACAAAGGTCAGGAGCAAAAAGTTTTCAAGCTAAAAAGGTCCATCTATGGATTGAAACAAGCATCCAGATCTTGGAATATTAGATTTAATACTGCAATCAAATCAATTGGTTTTGAACAAAATATTGGTGAACCTTGTGTGTACAAGAAACTCATCAAGAAATCGTCCTATATGTGTATGATATCCTACTCATTGGGAATGATGTTGGTTTCCTTACTGGCATTAAAAATTGGCTAGCTTACTAATTTCAAATGAAAGATTTGGGAGAAGCACAACTTGTTCTAGGAAATCAAATCATAAGAGATTCTAAGAAAAAAACACTAGCCTTGTCTCAAGCATCTTATATGGACAAGATTCTTGTCAAGTATTCAATACAAAACTCCAAGAAGAGTGTTTTACCCTTTGGTCATGGAATTAAATTATCTAAGGAACAATGTCTTAAGATATCTCAAGAAGTTGAGGAAATGAGATGAATTTCCTATGCCTCAACGATGAGAAGTCTGATGTATGTTATGTTATGCGCAAGATCAGGTATATGTCATGTAGTTGGGATAGTCAGTAGATATTAGTCAAATCTAGGATATGGTCATTGGACTGCAGTCAAAACTATTCTCAAGTATCTAAGGAGAACGAGGAATTACATGTTTGTGTATGGAGCTAAGGATTTGATCCTTACATGATACACAAACTCTGATTTCCAAACTGATAATAATTCGAGGAAATCCACGCCAAAATTAGTGTTCACCGTGGGTGGAGGAGACATAGTATGGAGGAGCATTAAGCAAGGTTGTGTTGTAGACTCCACCAAGGAAGCTGAATATGTAGTTGCTTGGGAAGCAGGAAAGGAAGCTATATGGCTCAAGAAGTTCCTAATTGATTTGGAAGTTGTTCTATAGCGTCCCTTAAATTTTTTTACTAACTCTTATTATGAGTTGTTTGATCCAATTAAGGGACTAAATTTTATTTATTTATTTATTTTATGGGTGTTGGAGGAGAAATTTATAAGTAGTCATTTTTTTTTTGTATTTAAAGGGGATTTTATTTTGAAAAAGTTAGGGAAAAATTAAATAATCTCATTCTTGTAAATTAGAGGAATATAGCTAGGGTGTAGGGTTTAGGTGAACCCTATAAGTTTATCATTAGGGACCCTAGCCACCAAAACCCTTTTCCTATTCCCAAAAAGAAAGAGGACATCCTAACCTTTTTCCCCTTCTCCTTCCTTCTTCACGTAAGAACACCCCTCCTCCCCGAGAATTTTCTTCCTTTCACTCTCATCTCCCTCCTCAAAGGCTGAACTGGGCGGCGACAAAAGCTGTTCGGTGATCGCACCAATGCTTTTTCCTCTTTCTCTTCGATTTTCCCTAGCCTCCCTAGCTCCGTTTTGGTTGGATAACTTCCTTATCACCTCTTCACATCCCAACCAAAACAGGTAAGGCATAAGAGTTCTTAGACTTCGTGTTTTCCAAATTTTTTCTTGATTTAACCATGTTTTTGCCTTTTTCTCTATCCTTAAGGAAGTGTTTTTTGGAAAAACGAAAGGTCGAAGGCACCATGAGGTCGATATCTGCACGTTGGTAGAATCAAATTCGCGATCGAAGTGGCGGTGAGGCAGCACGCACGGTAGAAAGCGACGGAGACGGCGAGGCGTGTACTACATGCGTTGAGATTGTTGCTGTGCATAGCGGCGCGTGGGCACTTCGTTGGGGCTTATTCCAGCAGCGTTGAACTCCTGACAGTGAGTAGTTCTAAAACTGGTCCTTGTTCGCCAATCTAAGGCAGCGTTGAGAGACACTAGTCGGACGACAATGGGGAGTGGTGACATGTGGCGGCGGCACGTGGGTCAAGGCTAGTCCCAAAGGGGCAGTGTCTTCCCAATGTCATTTGCCCTTCAAAAACCCTAACTTTCCTTTTTAATTATTAATTTTTTAGAATTTAGCAAATAATAAGAGTATTTTGATATTTTGGACCTAGGTTGCTTAAGGAATCTAATATCGGTTTTTCTTGGAGTTACTTAATATTTTTCTTGAAAGTCGAGGTAAGTGCCTTCACTCTTGGATAAACCATTGGGCCAAGTCAGTGCTTGTTTGATTTGTTTGATGTGTGCGCTAATTATGCCTATCTTATGTGTAATTGAGAATGTGAGCATGAAGATAGACTAGCATATTGAGCATGATGTTTGGTTGATTGTGATGAAGAATGTTATAAGCTATGGACTTTGAACATATGTGGTTTACGGATACCAGAGGCGTTATTGGAATATTACATGTTGGATGCCTTAAGGCTTCAGATTATGTGTTAAGTTTGTGGGACCTTTTTATAACATGTTTTGTATTGCATATTCATATATTAAGGGTTATACCATCTCTACTTAGTGCTGTGTTGAGGACTTCCATGAATGTATTTTCTGCTTTATGCTGCTGTGTGCTCTAAGGTTTCTCTATGGGATTATATATCTCTGTGTAGTGCTGAATTGAGAACCTCCATGAGATACATTCTCTGCTTTATGCTGCTATGTGCCGAGGTGCCTCGAGATGGTATACCCCCTATGAGAGTCCGACATTGGTAATGTGGTTGTGTGTATTTGCATGTCCGACCCTAGGTCGGAGTTACTTACTTGGTATATTGTATACTAAACCTATTTCTTTCCTTTTTTTTTAGGTAAGGAGAAGACCTACTTAGGTGGCTGACAAGGGTTGCTACAGGCCATGAACATAATTTTTGACTTCTGCATTAGTTAGATTCCATTGTTTTAAGTTTAAGTCTTCAAACTGATGATCGAGCTTGCATTTTTCCTTTTATATGTACCTTTTTATTCTCGTTATTTTATTTTAAAAATTTGCATCCCATTATGTTCTATTAGGTTTGAACTTGCTGATTCTATTTATTTCCTTATTTAGTAAAGATTGTTTTTGAGATGAGATACTTTGAAATCTTTTATGTCGAGCATGTATGCTAGTAGTAGCCCTAGGTAATCTATGTCTAGAAGTCGGGCTATTACAATTAGTATCCAAGCCTTTACGGTTTTGTAGACTACTTACTTTGTAAGCACTATTATGTTACCATGACTATATTGCAACACTCTCGTCACAACCAGGTATGCTTCTAACTTAAGTTTGAGACTAGATTTGTTTTAAGGAATTGTGCTAAGATTGTATGTGCCTCTATTAAGACTTGTATGATACTTATGCTATAGATAGGCTGATTTGGGTTTAGTTTTTAGATCACGCCTGAACGTGAAAGAGGAACTGGCCGATGAGGTAAAGCTAACCCACCCCCTACATCCCTGAGGATCAACCATTGAAACAACCTGAGGTGCAGCCAAAAGAACAACTCAATGAGCAACTACCAAAATAGCAGGTTCCTCCAACAGCTAAACCTCTAACGGTGGATGCCGTGCAGGCCATGATATAGACCGCGCTGAATAACCAGATGCTGCAGTTCTTTAAGGGTCACAGAAGTGTTTCGCTTCAAGAAAAACATATAAAAGATTTCAAGTACGCTTCGTAGGCTTTTAATGGACCGGCAATTGAACCTACGAAGGCCTACTCCTGGCTCGCATCTATTGAGGCTATCTTTCAATATATGGATTGCCCCGAGGAAGAGAAGATCCACTATGCCTTCTACATGCTGTGCGACTACGCGTTGCTGTGTTGGGAATCAACTGAGCATTCGATAGCTGTAACAGTTAGGCCAGTTACATGGGCATAGTTCAGAGAAGCATTTTTGGTACAATACTATCTAGTCGGGGCACATTTTAAGAGGCAGAAAGAATTCATGAGTTTGAAGCAGGGCAGCTAAACAGTGGAAGAATCCGAGCAGGCGTTCACAGACTATCACGTTTCGCTCTAGAGATGGTGAACTTTGATGGTAAGAAGACTGAAGGGTTCATCGAGGAGTGTAGGAGCCTGTTGCTCACAAGATTATGCGACCGCCTTAAAAGAAACCATGATTGACTCAAAGGCCACCACTGTGCAGACGCAAGTGACCCAAGAGGCCAGTAGTTCTCAGGTAGTAGGAGCACTGGGATCCAGCTCAAGGCAGAATAGAAAGTATGATGCACCGGTGCCCAACCACCCTATCATTTCCAGTGCGACTTTGCTGAGCCGAACTAGAACCAGGGTCAAGGGCAGCAGGGTCATAATCGAGATCTGTCATACTGTAAACAGTGTAAGAAACATCATTGGGTGCATTATGGTAATAGGATATGATACAAGTGCCACCAGAAAGGTCATATGGCTGTAAACTGCCCTAAGAATGCCACCGAGAATACAGTTCAGGTTGCTAACCTAGGATAGGATAACCATCAGTAGGGCAAGGTCCTCGCCACCACTCGACAAGAAGATGACAACTTTAACGCTGTGGTGACAGGTACCATGCCTATCTTAGGTCACATCGATTTCGTTTTATTTGACTCTGGTTCCTCGCATTCTTTCATTTCCACTAGTTTTGTAAACCAGGCTAGATTAGCACTTGAACCTCTTGGTTTTGTAGTGTCGTTTCCACCTCGACAGTAGTAGTATTAGGGGCTTATGAGCGAGTTAGGGACGGTAGTGTGCTAGTGTCAAACCACCTCTTAAGGTTGATTTAATGGTATTAGATATGTCGGATTTTGATGTCATATTAGGCATGGAGTGGTTGTCATAAAAACCATGTTGTCATTGATTGTTTTCATAAGCAGGTGGTTTTCAGTCCACCTCAAGAGTCTAGCTTTAAGTTCAAAGGATCATATGCTGGAGCAGTACTGATGATCATCTCCCCATTAAAGGCACAGAAGGTAATCGAGTAAGGAGCCTATGGATTACTTGCTAATGTAGTCGACAACAGGCATGCAAAAGCTTTGGTAGATTTAGTGCCTATAGTACGAGAGTTCGTGGATGTGTTTCCAGATGACCTTCCATGGTTGCCATCGGTTAGGGAAGTTGATTTTTGTATCAAGTTAGAACCAGGTACAACACCCATCTCTAAGGCCTCATACCGAATGGCCCCAGCCGAGTTAAAAGAACTAAAAAGTCAGCTACAGGAATTGCTTGAAAAAGAGTTCATTCGCCCCAACATTTCACCTTGGGGAGCATCGGTGTTGTTCGTCAAGAAGAAAGATGGGTTCATGCGACTGTGTATTGATTACGAGAAGTTGAACAAGGTAACAGTTAGAAATAAGTACCCATTCCTCGAATTGATGACCTATTTGACCAGTTGTAGGGAATTGTTGTTTTCTCGAAGATCGATCTGAGGTCAGGGTACCACCAGTTGAAGGTAAGAGATGAAAATATTCCGAAGACGACTTTCAGATCTAGGGACGGGTACTACGAGTTCATGGTGATGTTGTTCGAACTAATGAATGCCCCGACAATGTTCATTAAGTTGATGAATAGAGTATTCAAGGAGTTCCTTGACACTTTTGTGATTGTGTTCATCGATGACATCCTGGTTTATTTTAAGATGGAAGCAAAGCACGAGGAACATCTCATCAACTATATGCCAAGTTCACCAAATGCGAGTTATGGCTACATAAGGTGTCCTTCTTGGGTCATGTTGTGTTCAAAGACGGCGTATCGGTGGACCCAGCAAAAGTAGAGGCAGTGACCAACTGGTCACGACCGACTAATGTCAGCGAGGTATGAATCTTCTAAGGCTTGGTCGGCTATTATCATTGGTTTGTGCAATACTTCTCTAGCATCACCTCGCCATTGACTCAACTGACACGGAAGGGAAGCTGATTTGCTTGGACTGATGAGTGTGAAGCAAGCTTTCAGGAGCTCAAGTAGAGGCTAGTTATCGTGCTGATGCTCACAGTACTGGAAGGAACTGGGTATTGGGTAGTTTACAACAATGCTTCCAAAAAGGGACTAAGGTGTGTGTTGATGCAACGTGGCAAGGTAATAACTTATGCGTCATGTCAGTTGAAGGATTATGAGCATAACTACAAATGCATGATGTAGAACTGACAACTATGGTGTTCGTCGTGAAAATCTGGATACATTACCTGTATAGAGAAAAGATTCAGATTTTCACAGATCACTAGAGCCTGAAATACTTCGTTACTCAGAAGGAGCTAAATATGAGGCAGCAAAGGTGGCTGGAGCTAGTGAAGGATTATGACTGCAAAATTTTGTGCCAGTCGGCCAAGGCAAATGTGGTGGCAAACACCTCAGTAGAAAGGCAGCACACACAACATCCTTGGTCACTATGCATACTCGAATTCACCGAGACCTAGAGAGGATGGGGATAGCTGTGATGACTGGTGTGGTTGTTGCCCAGTTATCACAATTGTCAGTGACCTTAAGCTTGCGCCAGAGGATTATTGATGTGCAGTAGAAAGAATGAGAACTGATAGAGAGATACAAATTGCCGAGGGCAGGATTGACAGAAGATTTTTTAGTATCATCAGACTGTGGACTATTGTACCAGGGATGCTTGTGCATACCTTAGAAAGAAGCACTTAAGGACGACTTAATGACTGAGGCCCACAGTTCACCATTCACAATACACCCTCGAAGTACGAAGATGTATCAAGATCTCAAGAAGTATTATTGGTGGCCTAACAAAAAGAGGGATATAGTCGAATTTGTAACTAGATGCTTGGTGTGCCAACAAGTGAAGGCACCGAGGCAGAGGCCAACAAGATTACTATAGCTTCTTTCTATACCCAAGTGGAAGTGGGAGCACGTATCCATGGATTTCATTACTGGATTGTCTAGGACAACGAAAGGGTACACAGTAATTTGGGTAGTCATAGATAGGCTTACTAACTCTGCGCATTTCCTACTAGAGAAGTCGACATATTCTCTGGAGCGATGGTCACAGTTATACATGGAGGAGATTGTTAGACTGCATGGGGGTACTTGTGTTCATTGTCTCAGATAGGGACCCTCGTTTTACATCTACCTTCTGGCAGAGCCTGTAGAAGGCTATGGGTACATGGTTAGATTTCAGCATTGCCTTCCATCTACAGACAGATGGCTAGAGAGAATGTCTAAATCAAACCCTGTAAGATATGCTACGAGCATGTCTCTTGGATTTTGCTAGGAGTTGAGACTCTCACTTGCATTTAATGTAATGTGCTTACAACTATAGTTACCAGACAACCATTGGTATGTCTCCGTTCGAGCCTCTGTATGGGAAGAAGTGTAGGTCACCAATCTATTGGGAAGAGGTTGGCAAGCATAAGTTGCTAAGACCTGAGTTAGAACAAGTTAACAATGAAGCTGTAAGGAATATCAGGGCAAGAATGTTAATAGCTCATAGTAGGCAAAAGAGTTATGCAGACATGGGGCGGAGAGATTTGGAGTTTGTTGTGGGTGAACACATATTCCTATGAGTGGCTCATACGAAGGAAGTCTTGAGATTTGGTTGGAAGGGGAAGTTAAGTCGTTGCTTTATTAGGTCATTTGAGATATTAGAGTGGATTGGCCCTATGGCCTATCGCTTGGCTTTACCACCTTCCCTTTTAGCAGTTCACAATGTTTTCCCCGAACCTGGCGCACACAATAGATTACGAACCTCTACATGTTGATGAGACTTTAAGCTATGAAGAAAAGCTCGTTCGAATAATTGCCAAAGAGAAGAAGGCACGTCACAATCGAGAAATCACCAGATGGCGGAAGCAACTTGGGAGCTGGAGGAGGAGATGAAAGTAAAGTACCCCAAGTTGTCCCAGGAATAACAACTTTCGATGATGAAAGTTCTTAAGGAGGGTAAGTTGTAACATCGCTTAATTTCTTTTAATTAATTCTTATTATGAGTTATTTGAACCAATTAAGGGACTAAGTTTTTTTTATTTTTTATTTTATGGGTGTTGGAGGAGGACTTTATAAGTAGTAATTTCTTTTTGTATTTAAAGGGGATTTTATTTTGGGAAATTTAGGCAAAAAATTAAATAATGACATTCTTGTAAATTAGAGGAATAGGGCTAGGGTTTATGGTTGAGGTGAACCCTATGAGTTTATCATTATGGACCCTAGACATCAAAAGCCTATTCCTATTCCAAAATAGAATGAGGTCATCCCAACTTTTTTTCCTGTCTCCTTCCTTCTTCACACAAGAACACCCCTCATCCCTGAGAATTTTCTTCCTCTCACCCTCCTCTCCCTCCTAAGTGGCAGGACTAGGCGGCGATAGAAGCTGTTCTGCAATTGGGATAGGTGGTGGCGATGACCAACACTTTTTCCTCTTTCTCTTTAGTTTTCCGCAGCCTCCCTAGCTTCGTTTGGGTTCAAATTTTGAGGACGACTACCTTATCACCTCATCACATCCCAACTAGAACAGGTAAGGCATCAGAGTTCTAGGACTTCATGTTTTCTCTAGTTTTTCTCTATTTAACCACGTTTTCTCCTTCTTCTCGGTGCTTAAGGAAACATTTTTGGCAAAACGAAAGGTCAAAAAGCACCACAAGGTCGAGATCTACCCGTTGGTGGAATCAGAATCATGCTCAAAGCAGCGTGAGGTGGCTGTTGGGTGTGTATGTCCTAAAACTCGAATGGCTTGCAAACACACTCTATTGTCAATAAAGTTGTTATTGATGTTATTCAGTAAAGTTGTTATTGAATCTTTTATAACTCTATAAATCCAAT
>JAOANK020000011.1:79349-91148 GCA_026257165.2 Telfairia occidentalis
CGCTTTTTTGGGCGCCTCGCGCTTAAGCCTCGAAGGGCTATTGCGCTTTAGTGCGCCTTGGGCTTTTAAAAACACTGTGCATGCATGATTGGATGTAGGTAAATATTCTGCTTCTTCAGTCCATTTGTTTCTTGGATGTATTTTTCTCATTTCTTTTCATAAATACAAAGGGGATGATTATAATTCAATGCACTTAAAACATTTACTCGACAATGTCGTTCAAATGTATTAATTTTGTGAATTCAAGATGGAAGAGCAAAGATTCACATGAAAGAAATCACTACGCTCCCTGATTTTCAGTTGGTAGTAGGTGAAAACGTCATATCATGAATAGAGTCTAAAAAAGGAAAAAATTCAGACCTACCAAATCATTGATATTTCCCTCCTAAAAGATAACTGCCCAAAATTGATTTTGGGAGTGATGTAGAGATCTGGAAAGAGATTTTGAAATAAACAGACACCATTCCAAGAATATTCTACGGAGGAAAAGTTGTAGATCCATTTCTTTACAAGTTTCATTAAACAAGAGGGAGGCTTAATGTGAACCATTGTTTACAATTTTAGAATCTTAACCTTTATTACAGAAATTTTTACTTTTAATTTAATAAACTGATAAATGAAGATCATTTGAAAATCTACATGAGCTGTTAACTAAAACAGTGCATAATAGTTAGAATAGAAAGAAAAAGATGAAGAAGGTATTCTTTGGTAATTGATAGATTGGGAGTCTGGAGAGTTAGGACTCTCGAACTAGCATAGGTTCTATAAGCTGTTAACAAAAGAATGCGGAATGCTACTTCAAATGATCAATTAGAATAGAAATCCTTCTCCCTTCCCAGAATCTTCTGTATTCTTTTAAAATTGTAGTCACAGAGGATCAAGATCGTTTGTTTTCTCTCTGGCACTTTGCTTTTCGTAAGTGATGTAAATTTCTTCAAGCTTGCATCTCCCCCTTTTCATTGGAGAGAAAATCACTCTAATCGATGATTCTCTTGGATATGTGATCAGAGAAAATAGGATAATTTTGATAATAAAATTTAGATGAATGTTGTCTAGGTAGTGTATTTTAATGATTTGCTTTTGTATGTGGGCATTTTAATTTTGCAATGTTTCCCTTTTTTATTTGTAATTAACCGTGGGTAGAACTTCCTACAGGTCTTTTTTATGGTTATTGTGTCATTTTATTTTTATTTTTCTTTTACTTTTCACTCATCTGTTTGTACTTTCTTCTTTCTTACTTGGGAAAATTGGAAATTGTTTTTTGATCGTCTCTTGGATGTTTAACTTATAATGCTTATCTCGTTTAGCTTCAATTCTGTTGTGCAATTTTTCTCATTTTTATAATTGAGATTAGGAGAAAATATTACCTTATTTCGTATGAGAAGGTTGCTATACATAGGTACACAAGAGAACTCTAATCTAAAGCATGTACAATTACTATGAAGGACAAATACATAATAACACATATATATCTCATACCACTCCCCCCCAAGCTGGAGCAAATATGTCAATCATGCTCAGCTTGTTGCAAAGATAGTTTATCCTTGCTCCGTTTAAGGCTTTTGTAAAGATATCTCCCAATTGTTCTCCAGTCTTCGCATATCCTGTGGACACCAAACCTTGTTGTATTTTCCCACAAATAAGATGACAGTCCACTTTAATGTATTTAGTCATCTCATGAAATACTATATTAGAGGCAATGTGAAATGCAACTTGATTGTCACACCACAATTTTGTTGGCATCGTAATGCTGAAGCCCATTTCAGTTAGGAGTTGATGTATCTATACTATTTCACATACAGACTGTACCATGACTCTATATTCTGACTCAGCACTTGAACGTGAAACCACATTCTGCTTTTTACTCTTCTATGACACTAAATTGCCTCCTGTAATGACACAATATCCAGAAGTTGATCTTTTATCTTCTCTAGAACCAAGCCAAAACATTTGAAAAACACTCCAATCTCATATGACCGTGATTTTTATATAGGATTCAATGTCCAGATGCAGCTTTTAGATAACATAAAATTTGTTCTACAGCGGCCCAATGATCTACTATAGGTGAAGACATATATTGACTTTCAATACTTACTAAATAAACAATACCTGGCCTGGTTACCGTTAGATAATTCAACTTTTCAACCAAGCTTCTATATTTCTCAGGATCGATCTTTAAATAATTCTCCATCTCTAGTAAACTGCAAATTCGGTGTTATCGGAAGACTACATGGTTTGACTTCCATATTTACGTTGTGATAGAAAAATGCCTTTCTTACTTTTCATCACTCCCAAGAAGTACTTCAGTGTTCCCAAATCTTTATTGTGAAACTGACCTTGAAGGAAAATTTTGAGAGAAGAAATACCTGATGCATCATTCCTAGTAATAACAATATCATGAACATACACAACAAGTGAAG
Source organism: Telfairia occidentalis (assembly GCA_026257165.2). NCBI lineage: Eukaryota > Viridiplantae > Streptophyta > Magnoliopsida > Cucurbitales > Cucurbitaceae > Telfairia > Telfairia occidentalis. Next base: position 81,770 of record JAOANK020000011.1, read on the forward strand.
TAATACCCATCTCAGACCGACAATAAAAGACATAATGATCGGACGTACTTTTCTTCATTCCAAACTACTCAAATGCTTCACTAAATTTACCAAATCATGCTTGTGGACTTTGTTTTAATCCATACAAAGATTTTTTCTTAGTCTACAAACTTTATCACTCCCCCCTGAGCAACAAACCCAAGTGGTTGCTCCATATAAACATCCTCCTAAAGATCACCATGAAGGAATGCATTCTTGATGTCAAGTTGATGTAAAGGCCAACTTTGTGTCGCAACTATATAAATAAACAACCGAATAGATACGAGTTTTGCAATTGGGGAGAATGTGTCAGAATAATCAATACCATAGATTTGAGCATAGCCTTTAGCAACAAGGCAGACTTTCAATCGAACAACAGAACCGTCGGAGTTAACTTTGATTGCAAACACCCATTTACACCCAATGACCTTCTTTCCTGCAATACGAGACACTAGATTCCAGGTACCATTATCATCTAAAGCATTCATTTCTTCAACCATTGCATTATGCTAGCTAGGATGAGATAAAACTTCATGAACAAAGTGAGGAATAGAGATAGAATCAAGGGATTTAACAAATGAATAGGAGGGTGAGGACAAATGGTTATAAGAGACAAAAAAAAAGAAATAGGGTAAGTACAAGTACATTTACCTTTGCGAAGGGCAATAGAAGCTCATCACTTGGTCTTGGATCAGATGTCGAAGAATCTTCTGGTGGAGGACATGTGCTTGAAGGTTGTAGTCGTGGTGTCCGCCTGGAGTATACATGCGTAATGGATGGGCGAGGAGGAATGAAAACTAAAAGAGGAGCAGAAGAGGATTCTGAAGAAACAACCTCATAAATTAAAATATCATCATCCTTTCCCTTAACAGTGATGGATTAAAGGGCATATCTTCAAAAAAATTAGAAATTAGGAGAGACAAGATACCTCTTAAGACTCCGACAATAACAACAATACCCTTTTTGAATGCGAGAATACCAGAAAAAGATGCATTTCATGGATTTGGGGTCTAACTTGATAACATGAGGACGACATTTCAAACAAAGCAAGTGCAAAGAAAAACTTTAGGTGAAATGGGAAACAAAGAGTTGGATGGAAAAAAACATGATAAGGAATCTCACCATTCAGAATAGAGGAAAGAATTCAATTAATCAAGAAGCAAGTTGTGGAAACTGCATTGGCCCAAAAATGCTTCGAAACATGCATTTAAAAGGATAATACCCTCACAGTTTCAAGAAGATGCCTATTTTTACGTTTAGCAACTCCTCTATCGGATGAAATGTCAGCATAGGGAGACTAATGGATAATGCCATTAGTGCATAGATAAGTTCCAAGCATATGAGAAAAATATTTACCAGCATTATCAGTTCGCTTGAGTTTGGATATCAACATGAAAAGAGCGAAAATGAGAAAGCAACTTAGAACTGTCAATGTGAGACCCAGTGAGAAGAATAACTTATTTCATTCTATATACTAGAGAAAGATATATATAGACATATATGAAAGTCCTAAATTAACAATAGTAAATTACAATAAAGGACAAAAGACTAATAAAATCCTATTTTACATAAATATACTATAACACTCCCCTCAAGTTAGAGCATATATGTTAATGATGCCCAACTTGTTACAAAGGTAATCTACTCGAACTCCATTTAAAGCTTTCGTGAAGATATCTCCTAAGTGCTCTTTGGTCTTCACATATCCAGTAGACACCAAACCTTGTATTTTCTCACGAACAAAATGACAATCAATTTTAATATGTTTAGTCCGCTCATGAAATACTGGGTTGGATGCTATATGAAAGGCAACTTGATTGTCGCACCACAACTTGGTCGGAACTGTAACATTGAAGCCTAACTCAATCAAGAGTTGATGCACCCACATTATTTCACATATAGATTGTGCCATAGCTCTGTATTCTGATTTAGCACTTGATCGCGAGACTACATCTTGCTTCTTATTCTTCCATGAAACTAAATTACCACAAACAAAAACACAATATCTAGAGGTCGATCTTCTATCTTCTTTTGATCCAGCCCAGTCAGCATCTGAAAAACACTCACTATTCATATGACCATGATTTTTATATAAGATCCCTTGTCCAGGTGCAGCTTTCAAATAACATAGAATTTGTTGTACTGTAGCCCAATGATCTAATGTAGGTGAAAACATGTATTGACTCACGATGCTTACTGAATAAGCTATGTCTGGTTGTGTCACTGTGAGATAATTCAATTTCCTAACTAATCTTCTATATCTCTCCGAGTCTTAAAAAGACACTCCATTTTTTGTGAGTGGCAAGTTAGGCATCATTGAAGTACTACATGGCTTCGCTCCCAATTTTCCTATCTCAGATAGTAAATCAGAACATATTTTCTTTGAGACATAAAGATACCCTTCTTGCTTCTTATTAATTCAATATCCAAGAAATACTTTAATGTTCCCAAGTGTTTAGTATGAAGCTGACTATGAAGAAAAGTTTTGAGAGATAAAATAACAGATGCATCATTTCTAGTGATGACAATATGATCAACATATACAACAAGTAAACTAATCTCTCTCAGATCGTCGATGAAAAATAGAGTGATCAAACTTGCTCTTCTTCATTCCAAACTGTTCAAGTGCTTGACTGAATTTTCCAAACCATGCTCGTGGACTTTGTTTCAATCCATACAAAGATTTGAGAAAATGACACTTTATCATTCTCCCCCTGAGCAACAAACCTCGAAGGTTGCTCCATATAAACTTCTTCTTGAAGATCACCATGAAAAAACACATTTTTAATGTCAAGTTGATGCAAAGGCCAACTCTGAGAAGCAGCCATGGAGATGAAAAGCATGACAGAAGTTAATTTGGCAATGAGAGAAAAAGTATCAAAATAATCAATCCTAGAGGTCTGAGCATAACCGTTAGCTACAGGGCGCGCTTTTAATTGAGCAACTAACCCATCAGAATTGACCTTCATCCCAAATACCCCTTTACATCCGATAGTTTTTTTCCTTGCAGGATGAGTTACTAAATCCCAAGTATGATTATCATCTAAAACATTCATCTCTTCTATCATTACGTCACGCCAACCAGAATGAGACAAGGTTTCACAGACCGTTTTAGGGATGAAAATAGAATCAAGAGATGCAACAAAAGAACATGTAGAAGATGATAAATGGTCATAAGAGATACAAGAAGAAATAGGAAAAGTACAAATGTGTTTACTTTTGCGAAGAGCAATAGGATGATCATCACTTGGTCTTGGATCTGATGTCGAAGAATCTTCTAGGATAGTACAGTTATCTGGAGGTTGTTGTCGTCTAGAGTAGACTTTAGTAATAGGTGGACGAGCAGGGACAGATACCGAAGAAGGTGAATCAGAAGAGGATGTAGGAGAAACAACTATATAGATAAAGAGATCGTCATCCTCTTTGTGACTCATAGCAAGCAATGATGGAGTGAAGAGTTTGTCCTCAAAGAAAGTAACATTAGGAGAAACGAGATACTTGTTCAAGCTAGGACAAGAACATCTGTATCCTTTTTGAACACGAGAATAACCTAAGAAAATGCACTTAAAAAATTTCAGGTCTAATTTTTTCAGATTAGGACGAACATCTCGAACAAAACAAGTACAATTAAATATTTTTTGCTCAATAGGAAATAGAGGTTTTGTCGGAAATAAAACATGGTAAGGAATTTGAGCATGAAGAACAGATAAGGGCATTCGATTAATTAAGAAACAAGCGGTGAAAATTGCATCAGCCCAAAAATGCTTTGGAACATGCATCTGAAAGTATAGTGCTCTGGCAGTTTTAAGAAGATGCCTATTTTTCTGTTTAGCAACTCCATTTTGGGATGAAGTATATGCACAAGATGATTGGTGAATGATTTTATGCTTACACAAATACGACCTAAGGGCATCAGAAAAATACTCACGAGCATTATCGCTTCCCAAAATTTTAAAGAAAACATTAAATTGAGTTCGAATTTCAGCATGAAAATTGCAAAAGTGAGAACGCAACTCATAACGATTCTTCATAAAATTGACCCAAGTTGGGCGAGAATAATTATCAACAAAGGTAACAAAATATCGAAATCCAGTTTTGGACACAACTAGACAAGGACCCCAAATTTCATAATGAACTAACTCGAATGGAGCACTTGCTCGTTTATCGACCTTAGGGCTCAAACTAAGACGAGGAAATTTAGCAAACTGACACGAGTCACAATTTAATGAAGATAATTATGAAACTGAGGACAAATCTTTCTTAATGCTGAGAAAGATGGATGACCGAGACGACAATGGGCTTCAAAAGTAGTAACACCTCTAGAGCAGACAACAAACTTTTGGTACTTGATGATCAAAACTATAAAGTCCTCCAAATTCATGTTCTCTCCCAATAATCTTCTTCGTCACAAGATCCTGAAACAAGCAATAGCCAGGATAGAATGAGACACAACAATTAAGGTCACAAGTGAGTTTCCTAACAGAGATCAAGTTAAAAGAAAGGTGAGGTAAATGTGGAATAGAGGACAAAGAAAGAGATGAGGTGAGGTTTACTTTACCAAATCTAAGAATAGTAGATTTTGATCCATCTGCTAAAGTGACATTAGTAAGGGATGTAAATGACAAAGCGGTAGAAAATGGATTAGAATTACCTGCCATATTATCAGTAGCACCAGAGTCCATGACCCATGTGGTAGAAGATGAAAATGGACAATAATTCATGTTACCTGAACCAACAATAGTGGTAATAGAGCTAGACACAGAAGATGATGAAGATGCTTTCAATGATTTCTGGTATTGTTGAAATTTAATAAACACATCCACAGAATTAACAAATGACTTCCTAGATGGATCATAAATGTCTAGAGTCTCCGATTGAACCAAATCAGATATCATCACAGGCTTTTGTCTAGCCATATTCCAACGAAAAATGGAGAAACACAATATCTAATCAACTTTCACGAAATCAAAACTAAATGACTACACAAACTCTGAAAACCAGATCTAAATAGAGTTCCTGACAAAAAGCCCTAATTCTTTTCTGAAACTACTTCAAATCTGAGCATATATTAACCAAAACAACCACATTGAGAGGTCGGAAATTGCAAAAAAGAGTGAAGCACGGTGGTTGGAAAAAATTCTGGCCACTCATGCTTCTTCACACGCCGGCGCGTGGGAGAGGCGGCAACGGCTTTCGGCGGCGCTTGGGTCCTACGCGCGGGTTGTTTTTGGCCAAATTCTGCGGTTCTTCAAATCGGTTGGTGGGCTTCCTTTTTGGCTAGGTGGTGTCGAAAAATAAACACTCTAAGGTAGTATTCTAAATCCCAAACCCTAAAGGTGCACAAAACTCACAAAACCCTAATTGCTCTAGGAAAAGACCTAGATGCTCTAATACCATGTTAATGTTAGACCAAGTGGGAAGAATAACTTACTTCATTCTATATACTAGATAAATATTTCTATAAGCATACATGCAAGCCCTAAACTGATAATAGTAAATTACAATAAAGGACAAAAGACTAATAAACTCCGATTTTACATAAATATACTATAACAAGAGCGATTTTTTATTAAATATAACCAAGTTATACGAGAATAATCATCAACAAAAGTAACAAAATAGTGAAATCTAATTTTAGACACCACCGGACAAGGACTCCAAACATCTGCATGAACTAATTTAAAAGGAGCAACAACTTCTTTATTGACCTGAGGAGTCAAACTAAGACGATGAAATTTTGGAAACTGACAAGAATCACAATTTAATGAAGACAAAGATTGAAACTCTAGATTAAGTTTCTTTAACACAAACAAAGACGGATGACCCAAACGACAATGACCCAAAAGGCGACCATTTTTGGTAATTGGTGATCGAAAATCCTCCCAACTCACATCCTCTACCAATAATCTTCTTCGTCATGCGATCCTGAAACAAGCAATAGCCAAGGAAAAAGGAGATAAAACAATTAAGATCACGAGTAATTTTACTGACAGAAATGAGTGTTTAGGCAAATTTAATACGGAGGACAAAGGAAGAGATGAAGTGAGATTAATTGTTCTAGAACCAATAACAGATAACGTTGATCTATTTGCTTAAGTAACAGTGGTGAAGATGCAAGTGACTAAGGAGTAGAAAAAAGCCTAGAATTACTTGTTAGATGGTCTGTAGCACTAGAGTCTATGACCCATTTGGTAGAGGATGAAAGAAGGCAATTGTGCATATTACCTGACTCAACAATGGTTGCAGTTGGGTTCGATGAGGGTGATGATACTTTCAATGATTCCTGGTATTGCTGGAGTTTAAAAAACTCACCTGTAGAGACAGCTATGGAAGTCTCAAATGTATCTTGAGTGGAGGCAATCTGAGCAAGTGGAGGTCTTTGACGCTTATTCAACTACTTCATACCGTCTCGTTTCATATGACTCGGGCTATGACAGTAATTACATACATTGTCTGAACTAGATCTCTGAGAGTCCTGAGAGTCGTGTCTCCAATTATCAGAAGTAGTCCTTTGAGTATTTGTGCTCACTTCTCTATGAACCCTAACATTGTTATGCTTACTAATTAAAGCAATGTTGAGTTAAGAAATAGATAAGCCTGATTAAGGATTTTCTGTACGAAGAACTCTACTAAAGGCATCTTGTAAGGACGTTATCTCTGAGCCAAAAAGGATATGTGCTTTGATCATCGCAAATTCAGGTAAAAGGCCATGTAGAAAACACATAACAACCATCTTTTCACATTGAGCTTGCTGGACTTTTCTATCAGTACTGAATGGCATTAGTGTGTTCAGTTCAGCATACGTCTTCTTTACGTGAATAAAGTGACTCATAACTTACTGATTCGGTCATTGAGGACGATAGAGTGTCGTGCAGATTTCATATATTTTACTAACCTGCTCTTTTTTGGAGTACCAAAGTTCTAAGTACTCCAGTAATTCTTTCATTAACTCACAATGACTCACTAATCCAACCACGTTATCCTCAGTCAAATTCTTTATCTGGAGGTACAATCGAGCATCATCTCGAAGCCAATTCTCCCTTGTGTCATCCTCTGGGGCATCATCAGTGATGTCATCATCCATGTCAATGGTTCTTAAACAAAAAATAATAGTCTTACGCCAATCATAATAGTTATGTAAATGTGATTAGGAGAAAAATGTGTTATCTTATTCAGTATGATAAGGTCTTTATATATAGGTACAAAGGAGAACCCTAATCTAACCTTAATGGATGTACAATTACTATAAAGGACAAATACATAATAACACACACATATATATGTACATATCATAACACTTCCCCTCAAGCTGGAGCAAATATATCAATCATGCCCAGCTTGTTGCAAAAATAATTTAACTTTACTTTGTTTAAGGCTTTTGTAAAATTATCTCCCAATTGTTCCCCAGTCTTCACATATGCTGTCGACACTAAACCTTGTTGTATTTTCTCACGAATAAAATGACTGTCCACTTCAATGTGTTTAGTCCTTTCATGAAATACTGGATTAGAGGCAATGTGAAGTGCAGCGTGATTGTCACACAAAAATTTTGTTGGCATTGTAATGCTAAAACCCATTTCAATTAGTTGTTAAATGCATACTATTTCACACACAGACTGTGCCATGGCTATATATTCTGACTCAGCACTTGAACGTGAGACTACATTCTACTTTTTACTTTTCCATGACACCAAATTGCCTCCTATCAAGACACCATATTCAGAAGTTGATCTTCTATCTTCTCTACAACTCGCCCAATCAGCATTTAAAAAAGTACTTTACTCTCATATGACCGTGATTTTTATATAGGATTCCACGTCTAGGTGCAGTTTTTAGATAGCATAAAATTTGTTTTACCGCGACCCAATGATCTATGGTAGGTGAAGACATATATTGACTTACAATACTTACTAAATAAGCAATGTCTGACATGGTTACCGTTAGATAATTCAACTTTCCAACCAATCTTCTATATCTCTCAGGATCTTTAAATAATGCTCCATCTTTGGTAAACTGCAAATTCGGTGTCATCGGAGTACTACGCGGTTTGGCCCCCATTTTTCCAGTCTCAGATAACAAGTCAAGCACATATTTACGTTGTGACAGAAAATGTTTTTCTTACTTCTCATCACTTCAATACCTAAGAAGTACTTCAGTGTTCCAAATCTTTATTGTGAAACTGACCTTGAAGGAAAGTTTTGAGAGAAGAAATACCTGATGCATCATCCCCAGTAATAACAATATCATTAACATACACAACAAGTAGAATAATACCATTCTCAGACAGACGATAGAAGACAGATTGATCGAAAGTACTTTCTTTATTCCAAACTTCTCAAGTGCTTGACTAAATTGACAACCATGCTCGCGGACTCTGTTTTAATCCATACAAAGATTTTCTTAGTCAACAAACTTTATCACACTCCCTCTGAGCAACAAACCCAGGTGGTTTCTTCATATAAACTTCCTCCTAAATATCACCATGCAGGAACACATTCTTGATGTCAAGTTGATGTAAAGGCCAACTGTGTGCAGCAGCTAGAGAAATAAACAACCAAACAGATGTCAGTTTTGCAACGGGAGATAATGTATCAGAATAATCAATACCATAGATCTGAGCATAGCCTTTATCAATACGTTTGAAGTACCATTATCATCCAGGTACCATTATCATCTAAAGCATTCATTTCTTCAGTCATTGCATTACGCCAACTAGGATGAGAGAAAGTTTCATGAACAGATTTAGGAATAGAGATAGAATCAAGAGATGTAACAAATGAATAGGAGGGTAATGACAAATGGTTACAAGAGACAAAAGAAGAAATATGATAGGTACAAGTACGTTTACCTTTACGAAGGGCAATAGGAAGCTCATCACTTGGTACTGGATCAGATGTCGAAGAAGCTTCAGGTAGAGGACATGTGGCTGGAGGTGATAGTGGTGGTGTCCGCTTGGAGTATACGTGTGTAATGGGTGGCAAGGAGGAATGGAAACCAAAGGAGGAGTAGAGAAGAATTCTGAAGAAACAATCTCATAAACTAAAAGATCATCCCCTCTTCCTAACATGGGCGCGGCAGTGAGAAACGAAATGACATATCTTCAAAAAATGTGACATCAAGAGAGACAAGATACCAGTTAAGACTCAGACAATAACAACGATACCCTTTTTGATTGTGAGAATACCTAAGAAAGATTCATTTTAAGGCTTTAGGGTCTAACTTGATAACATGAGGACAAACATCGCGAACAAAGCAACTGCAACGAAAAACTTTAGGTGAAATGGGAAACAAAGAATTGGATGGAAAAAGAACACGATAAGGAATCTCACCATTTAGAACAGATGAAGGCATTCGATTAATC
>JAOANK020000011.1:91248-117058 GCA_026257165.2 Telfairia occidentalis
CTCGCCCAGGCGCGCGCCCGCCCCCTACTGCGCATGGGCAGCGTTTCGACGTTGCCCACAGCGTCTCAACGCTACAACTTTTTCTCCCGCCATCCAAAACGCGCATTTTACTTAAGAAATAGAGGGCCAGCGTCGAGGCGCTATCCCATAGCGTCTCAACGCTACGGGCAGATCAATATAAAAGCTTTTTTTCGTGATTAGGGCCAAGAGGACGAATTTTGGGTGCAAATTCCGACGATTCTCGACAGAAAATTGAGGGGCTGATTATTCTAGACGGTTTGGAAGACCTTGGAGTGTTCAGGATCGAGTTTTCCTACCTCGAAAAGCGTGCCCACGACGAAACCGGTATGGAAATCATCCGAGAGTTCTTCCTTCCCTTATTTTTTTCCATTTTCTGTCCTATTTCTCTAGTTTTTCTGGGATTTTTTCTGGATTAAACGATAATGTATAGGAGCTAGATGAGTTAGTTTTAGGGTGTAGGGAATTTAAAGACTCGTTAAATTCATTAATTATTGATTGAATGCATTAATTTTTCTGTTTTATCTTTCAAATTCCAGCAGTATTGTTCTTGCAATTAAATGACCATTAATTGTTAAGTTGTAGCTTTTATTGTCTTGCTCGAGAGAGAGGGTAATAAATTAAGCCTTGAGTTTTGAACATGATTTCTTGTATGCATGAGAGTGATAGGATAATTCGTGAGGTTGTAAATGAATAATTTGTATTCAATTATTAGCTAAGTTGAAAGAAATTGAATTGGGCTAATTAATTGAGAGTGGTTGAGCTCGAGATGGGAAACCTGAATTTATGAAATTCTAGACTTAGGTAAAAAGTAAAGCATGTGCATTCGGTTAATTAATTGATGGTTTAATTGGATCAATAAAAAACACCAACACACTAAAACGGTTGTTTCATCGTTTCTTCGCCCTTTAAGAGTCCTGTTAATTGTCTTTCTTTGTTTAATTTTTTATTCCTGTTGTCGCATGAATTTTGAGTTCCCTAAATAAAGTTAGAAAGAATTAGTCAATAACTAGGAGAATTAAACATCACGATTCCTGTGGACGATACTCGGTCTCTTGGACCGTTATTACTACGATCGACCCGTACACTTGCAGTGACGCTTTGTTGGGCCTGATCAAGAACTTTAAGGCCATTAAGGAACCTTTTAGATACTTTGACGTAGAAAGAGGTGAGTTTTGAACATTAAAGGTTACCTAGAAACTCTCTAAGTTGCTTAGGGAGTGAAAATGACACCTAAGAACATTTTAGGCCACTAAGCCACTTTTTCGATACTTTGTCGTGCTAGAGAGTGAGCTACATGCTCTAGACATTACTTAGGAATTTTTTTGTTACTGTGTTGTGCTAGGGAAGAAGGGTATGCGGAAATGTAACATTGACACTTTCTAGATGATGTTGAGAGTAAAACTGGCATTTAGATACTTTTTAGGCCACTAAGGCACCATTTCGTATATTGTAATGTAATGATCAAAGGGAAGGTTATATGCTTTTAACGTTTCTTAGGCATTTTCTAAGGGTTTTTAGAGTGAAAATGGAACTTAGACAATCTTTAAGTCACTAAGGGCCCATTTGGTAATGTTATTATTTCCTATTTCTAGTTCTCGTTTCTCTTTTTTTAAGAAATAGACATGTTTGGTAACTCATCTTGTTTTTTATTTCTAAATTTTGAGAAACGTATCTAAAACTTGAGCAGAATTTGATAAACTACGGGCATGTTTGGTAACGTTCCTATTTCTTGTTTCCTGTTTCTTATTTCTTATTTCATGTTTCTTATTTTTTTAGAACTAGAAACATAAACATGTTTGATAACTATTTATGTTTCTTGTTTCTTAAAAAAAAGAAACAAAAACAAAAATGTGTTTGATAACTATTTATTGTTTTCTATTTTTTAGTTTAAATAAAATTTAGTATATATAACATAATAAAATATATTACATGCATTAAAACAAATATACAATCATTATAAATAGTGTATAATATTTAATCCAATAAAAAAACCTCAAATGGTGTCAGCTTACATAACTTAGTTCAATTAGACTGATTTGTAAATTGTTCGACAAACTTTGTAAATTTTCAATGATCATTAGTTTATTGCACAACATGCTATTTATATATATTTTTGTATTTTGACTTGGTAATGAGACATTTATTTAAGGATATACAATTGAACATATCCACATTTCTTTAACTTAATAATAAAAAACCTCATTAATTTAGCCAACCATACACTAAAAAAAAATCTAACAAAAGAAAGAAGAGTGATTTTTTTTTCTTTGAAAATTAATGGAACATGAAACATCTTATTAATTTAATAAAAAAATAAATTAAAATCTTACCAAAATTGAGAAAAAATAATAGAGATTTAAATAAATAATAATAATTAAAGAATCGTAAATGAAAAGAAAAAAATGATAAAAATAAATGTAAAGGAAAAAGAAAGGAGAGAGATGAGAGAGAAAGAAAAAATAAACTTATAATGGAAGAGAAAGAGATAGAAGAGATAGGAGAGAAAGAAAAAAGGGTACAAGCTTGAAAACTGAGAAAAAGAAACAGAAACAAAATTTGAGAAACAGAATTGTGTAGTTTCTCAAATTTTGCCAAATTTCTAGAAACATTTCTCAAAATTTAGAAACAAGAAACAGGATGAGTTACCAAATATGTCTGCTTCTTAAAAAATGAAAAACAAGAACCAGAAACAAGAAACAAGAACGTTACCAAACAGGCCCTAAAGCACCTTTTGGTTTCTTTGATTTGCTAATAGTAAGTTATGTGGTTTAAATGTTCTTGAGGTACTTTCTAGGTTGCTTTGAGAGTGAAAATGAAACTTTGGTATCTTTATAGTTACAAAGCTATCTTTTCGTGACTAAACTTACAGAGGGAAGGGTTATGTACTTTAAATATTACTAATGCACTTTCTAGATTGTTTTGAGAGTAAAAGGGACGATTATACACCCTTTAGGTCATGGAGGTACCTTCATTTACTTTGATGCTCTAGTGTGGTGAGTTATGTGTCTTAAAGTTACAACGGAACTTTTTAGGATGTTTTGAAAGTAAAAATAATACTTAGGCATCTTTTGGTTACTAAGTTGTGCTAGAGAATGAGTTGAGTGCTTTACATGATACATAGGCATCTTTTACTTATATTGACGTGCTAGGGAGGCATGTTATGTGCTCAAATGTCACTTAGGCACTTCTTAGATGATTTTCAGAGTGAAAATTTCACTTCGACACCTTTTAGACCACTACGGCACCTTATTGTCTTTTTTATGCTAGAAAGGCGGGTGATGCAGCTTAAATGGCACTTGGGCATTTTCTAGGCTTCTTTGGAGTGAGAATGACACCTTTTTCGTCACCAAGAAACCGTTCAATTACTTTGACAAGCTAGACGCGAGTTATGAGTTTCAAATGATATTTAGGCACTTTCTAGATTGCTTTGAGAGTGGAATTGAGACTCAAATGTCTTTTAAACCACTAAATTACCTTTTGGTTACTTTTATGAGCTATGTGACGATTTATGTGTTATAAATCTTACTTAGGCACTTTGTAGATTATTTTTTAGAATGAAAATGTCAACTAGTCACCTTTTAGGCCACTAAGGTACTACAACATGATGGGAAGTAAGTTATATATTTTAAGTGGCACATTGACACTTCCAAAATTCTTCCGAGTGTGAAATGGAACGTTGATACCTTTTCGGCCATTAGGTCACCTATTAGTTACTTTATTGTGCTAGGGGGGAGGTTATGTGCTTTAAAAGTTTACTCCACACTTTCCAAGTTTTTTTTTAGTAAAATGACACTAAGACACCTTCTAAGGCCACTTGTTACTTTGACATGCTAAAGGCAAGATTATGAACTTTAAATGCTAATTAGGCATTTCCTAGGTACTTTTGAGAGTGAAAATGCCACTCACGTGGCTTTTAGGCCACAAAGACATCTTTTGGCTACTTTGGCGAAGTCGGGGAAGGTATGCTTCAAATGTACTTTATATGTTATGTTGAGAGTGAAGATCGAATTTAAGTACCTTTTAGCCCATTAAGGAACTTTGGTTTACTTTGACTTACAAGGGGGCAGGTAATTGCGCTTTAAACTTTATTTAGGTCCTATTTGAAGAAGTTTCAAAGTAGCACCAAAGTTCCATGATTCGTTTGACAGATGCATTTTGATTCTTAAGAGAGCGATGCCTAATATAATCCCTAACAAAAAATTCATTGCATACTGTCAAATAGCATACAAAAATATTTAGCAATATCTGTTAAACTTGCAAAATAGTCCAAAAGCTGTAAAAAAAGAAATGAGCAACATGTAGAGAAATTAAAGAAAATAGAAAGTAAAAAATAAAATTGAATTACAAACCTTAATTTGACGATTCCATTGCTAATGTAGAGGGGTTGAGAAGTTTTAAAACTTGATTGCAAAACTAAGCTAGAATAAAGTAACAAGAATCCCCTAATGAGAGACTAAAGAAGAGTTTGAGGAGGTACTAATCAACTAAAATGTTCAAAATAACTTGGCAAAAGTTCGTGTAGAAATTAATAGGATCCCCTTAGAAGATGCCTTCGATGCAACCCAAAATTTTTGTTTGTGTTTGATAGACGCATTTTCACCTTCAAGAGAGAGATGTCTAATAGAATCATATGAGAAAAAGTCAATACGTGGTTGCAAAAAAGATACAAAAATAGTTCGCATTAATGATTTTACTTGCAAAATAGTCCAATAAATGCAAACAAATTTTTTTTTTTTTAAAAAAGGCAACTTGTAGAGAAATAAAAGAAAAATAATTAGAATTACACACCTTAGTTTGATGATTGTAGTGCTCATGTAAACAAGTTGATAAGTTAAGATATTTGATTGCAGAAGTTACTTAGAAAGTTTCTAGGTTGTTTTGAGATTAAAAATGATACTTAAACACATTTTAGGCCACTAAGGCACCTTTTATTTATTTTGACATGCTAGAAGGCTATTTTTGTACTTTAAAGTTACTTGGAATCTTTGTAGGTTGTTTTGAGATTGCAAATGACACTTAGGCACCATCTAGGCCACCAAGCCACCTTATGAATACTCTTCCGTTCAAGGGGTAAGGTATGTGCTTTCAATTACACTTAGGCACTTTCTACATTTTTTAAGAGAAACGAATTAGACACATTTCCGGCCACTAAAGCACCTTTTACTTATTTTGACATGTTAGGAGTAGGAAATGAGTTTTAAAAGTTACTTGGGTACTTTCTAGATGGTTTTGACAATTAAAATGTCACTTCCACATGTTTAAGGCCACCAAGAAACGGTTTTGTTACTTTAACATACAAGAGAAAAGGGTTATATGCTTTAAATGATACTTAGGCACTTTCTAGGTTGTTTTGAGAGTAAAAATGATAGGGGACAACTTTAAGGCGATTAAAGCACCTTTTAGATACTTCAACATAGGGGTTTGAGTTTTAAATATTACCTAGAAACTCTCTAGGTTGTTTAGGTAGTGAAAATGACACCTAAAAACATTTTAGGCCACTAAGACAAGTTTTTGGTACTTTGTCGTTCTAAAGAGCGAGTTATATGCTTTAGATATTACTTAGGTAATTTTTTGTTATTTTGACGTGCTATAAAAACAGGGTATGCAGCAAAGTAACATTGCTACTTTCTAGATGATTTTGAAAGTAAAAATGACATTTAAACACTTTTTAGGCTACTAAGACACTATTTGGTATATTGTAATATGCTCGAAGGGGGTGCTATGTGCTCTTAACGTTTCTTAGGCATTTTCTAAGGTTTTTTTAGAGTGAAAATGGAACTTAAACAACCTTTAAGCCACTGAAGCACCTTCTGGTTTCTTTGACTTGCTAATAGCAAGTTATGTGATTTATGTAATAGTGATTAGGACAAAATGTTTTATCTTATTCCATAGAAAAGGTCGCTATATGTAGGTACACAAGAGAACCCTAATGTAGAACATGTACAATTACTATAAATGACAAACACATAAAAACACACATATATATCATAACACACTCCCTTAAGCTGGAGTAAATATGTCAATCATGCCCAGCTTGTTGCAAAGATAGTTTATCCTTGCTCTATTTAAGGATTTTGTAAAGATATCTCTCAATTGTTCTCCAATCTTCACATATCCTGTGGATACAAACCTTGTTGTATTTTCTCACGAATAAAACGACAATCTACTTCAATGTGTTTAGTCCTCTCATGAAATACTGGATTAGAGGCAATGTAAAGTGCAGCTTGATTGTCACACCACAGTTTTCTTAACATCATAATGTTGAAGCCCATTTCAGTTAAGAGTTAATGTATCCATATTATTTCACACATGCTACGCCATGGCTCTATATTCTGACTCAGAACTTGAACGTGAGACTATATTCTGCTTTTTATTCTTCCATGACACCAAATTGTCTCCTATAAAGACACAATATCCAAAAGTTGATCTTCTATCTTCTTTAGAACCAGCCTAATCGGCATCTAAAAACACTCAACTCTCATATGACCGTGATTTTTATACAGGATTCCACGTCCAGGTGCAGCTTTTAGATAGCATAAAATTTGTCCTACCATGGCCTAATGATCTACTGTAGGTGATGACATATATTGACTTACAATACTTACTGAATAAGCAATGTTTTGCTTGGTTACCGTTAGATAATTCAACTTTCCAACCAATCTTCTATATCTCTCAAAATCTTTAAATAATTATCCATCTGTGGTAAATTGCAAATTCGATGTCATCGGAGTACCATATGGTTTGGTCCCCATTTTTTCAGTCTCAGATAACAAGTCAAGCACATATTTACGTCATGACAAAAAAATGTCTTTCTTACTTCTCATCACTTCAATACTCAAGAAATACTTCATTGTTGCAAAATCTTTAGTGTGAAACTGACCTTGAAGGAAAGTTTTGAGAGAAGAAATACCTGATGCATCATTCCTAGTAATAACAATAGCATCAACATACACAACAAGTAGAGTAATACTGCTCTCAGACCAATGATAGAAGTCAGAATTGGACGTAATTTTCTTCATTCCAAACTGCTAAGTGCTTGACTAAATTTACCAAACCATACTCGTGGACTCAGTGTTAAATCCATACAAAAATTTTCTTAGATGACAAACTTTATCACTCTCCCCTTGAGTAACAAACCCAGGTGGTTGCTCTATATAAACTTTCTCCTAGAGATCACCATAGATGAACGCATTCTTGATGTCAAATTGATGTAAAGGCCAGTTGTGTGTAGCAGCTAGAGAAATAAACAACCGAACATATGTGAGTTTTGCAACAGGAGAGAATGCATTAGAATAATCAATACCATAGATTTAATCATGGCCTTTAGCTACAAGGCGGGCTTTAAATCGAGCAACAAAAGGCTAAAGAAGATAAATATGATTTACTTGTATTAGAAACTTGTTTTGTGGAGAATGATGATTATACTTGGATAATTGATTCAAGGGCCATTAATCATGTTTGTTCTTCTTTTCAAGGAATTAGTTCCTAGCAACAACTTAAGACTGGCGATATGACCATGTGGGTTGTCACGGGACAGGTCGTCTCGGCAGTTGCAGCGGGAGGCTTGAAATTGCTTTTACAAAAAAATTTCGTTTTATTTGAAAATGTTTATGTAATTCCTAGTTTGAAGAGAAACTCAATTTTTGTAAAGTGTTTGATTAAATAATATTATTCAATAATTTTTTCTTTTACTAAAGTGTTTATTTATAAGAATGGAGTTCATATTTGTTCAGCAAACTTAGAAAGCAACTTGTATGTGCTAAGGTCGTTAGCATCAAAAGTACTCCTTAATACTAAAATGTTCAGAACTACAGTAACTCAAAATAAAAGACAAAAGATTTCCCCCAAAGAAGATATTCATCTTTGGCATCTAAGACTAGGTCACATTAGTCTCAATAGAATTGAGAAATTGGTTAAGAGTGGACTTCTAAGTGAGTTAGAAGAAAACTTTTTACCGGTGTGTGAGTGATGCCTTAAAAGCAAAATGACTAAAAGGCATTTTACTAGAAGAGGTCATAGAGCTAAAGAATCCTTAGAGTTTGTACATTTAGATCTATGTGGTCTGATGAATGTAAAAGCTCGAAGAAGGTATGAGTATTTCATCTCTTTTATAAATGATTATTTGGATATCTCTATCTAATGTGACATAAGTCTGAAGCCCTTGAAAAGTTCAAGGAGTACAAGGCTGAGGTTGAAAACTTGTTAGATAAAAAGTTAAAAACACTTCACTCTGATCAAGGTGGAGTATATGGACTTGAGATTTCATAACTATATGATAGAACCTGGAATTACATCCCAAGAAAGTGTTTCAGAAACACCTTGGGAATTGTGGAGAGGTCGTAAAGGTAGTTTACGACACTTTAGGATCTGGGGTTGCCCAGTACACGTGCTTGAGGAAAATCCCAAGAAATTGTAACCTCGTTCAAAGGCATGTCTATTTGTAGGGTACTCCAAAGAAACGAGAAGTGGTCTCTTCTATGATCCTAATGAAAACAAAGTATTTGTGTCGACAAATGCTACATTTTTTGAAAAGGATCATATCAGAGAGCATAAATCGCACAGTAAAATAGTACTAAATAAATTTTCCAGAGAAACTACTGAATCTTCAACAAGAGTAGTTGAAGAGGCAACATCAACAAGAGTTGTTGGTGTTGATTCATCCAGTCAAGCACATCCACCTCAAGAGTTGAGGATGCCTCGACGTAGTGAGAGGGTTACAAACCAACCTACTCGTTATATGGATTTAACATAAACCCTAACCATCATATCAGATGACGACATTGAGGATCCATCGTCTTATAAGAAGGCAATGAAGAATGTAGACCGAGATGAATGGGTTAAAGCCATGGATCTCGAGATGGAGTCTATGTACTTCAACTCAGTCTGGGATCTTGTAGAGCAACCTCATGTGGCAAAACCTAGTGGTTATAAACGGCCCTACAAGAGAAAAAGGTCTGTAGATGGAAAGGTGCAAACGTTTAAGGCTAGATTAGTGGCAAAAGGTTATACCCCGATTGGGGGGTGGACTATGAAAAAACTTTCTCACCTGTTGCCATGATAAAATCTATCTGTATACTCTTGTCCATTGCCTCATATTATGATTATGAGATTTGGCAAATGAACGTCAAGACTGATTTTCTAAATGGTAGTCTTGAGGAAACCATTTACATGGTACAACCAGAGGGATTCGTAGAACAAGGTCGAGAGCAAATGGTTTGCAAACTGAATCGGTCCATCTATGGTTCGAAACAGGCGTCTCGATCTTGGAATATAAGATTTGATAATGCGATCAAATCTTATGACTTTGACTAGAATGTTGATGAACCTTGTGTCTAAAAGAAAATCATCAACTGTTTAGTAACATTCTTAATCTTGAATGTGGACGATATTCTACTCATTGGGAATAATGTAGGACGACTGACTTCTGTAAAGAAATGGCTGGTGACCCAATTCCAAATGAAAGATTTGGAAGAGGTACAGTATGTTCTAGGGATTCAAATTATCAAGAATCGTAAGAACAAGACACTAATCTTATTTCAAGCATTGTCTATTAACAAGATGCTTGATCGATATTCGATGCGCAATTCCAAGAGGAGTTTACTACCTTTCAGGCACGAAATTGTATTGTCTAAGAAACAATGTCCAAAGACACCTTAATAAATTGAGGAAATGAGACAGATTCCCTATGCATCGGTTGTGGGCAGCCTAATGTATGTTATGTTATGTACGAGACCTGGCATATGCTATGCAGTCGGGATAGTCAGTAGATATAGTCCAATCTAGGATATGATTACTAGACAGCAGTTAAAATCATCCTCAAATATCTTAGGAGAATGAAGGACTACATGCTTGTGTATGGAGCTAAGAATTTGATCCTTACAGAATACACTGACTCTGATTTTCAGACCAATAGGGATTCTAGGAAATCTACTTTCGGATCCATGTTCACTTTTAACGGAGGAGCTGTAGTATGGAGGAGCACTAAGCAAGGTTGCATTGCTGACTCTACTATAGAGGCAGAGTATGTTGTTGCTTGTGAAGCTGCCAAGGAGGCTATGTGGCCATGGAAATTCTTAATAGACTCGGAAATAGTTCCAAACATGTTAAGGCTCATCACCTTTTTATTGTGATAATAGTGGTGCTGTGGAAAATTCCACAGAGCCCCGAAGTCACAAGAGAGAAAAGTACATAGAGCGCAAATAACATCTCATCAAGGAGATAGTGCATTGAGGGAACATGATTGTCATAAAGATCGCTTCAGAGCACAATGTTGTTGATCCATTTACAAAAGTCGTCACGGCTAAGGTGTTCGAGAGTCACCTAAAGAGTTTAGGTTTACAAGGCATGTATAGACATGACTAGGACAAGTGAGAGTTTCATTGTTTGTGCCCTAGTTTATTGAATTGATGTATTATACATTTAGTTTGTAATTGTATTGTACACCACTAGCTTTTAGGACAAGTGGAAGATTGTTGGGGTTGATGCCCTAAACCTCACGGTCTTATAATTTGTAACTTCCTTATGTACTCAAGTTATTTAATAAAATAATAGTTATTTTATTCGACATTTAGTGTGTATAAACTCAATTCAATAAATTAAAATTCAATGTTATTTTATGAAAGCTTAAACATGTATGTGAAGACATACAAGTGGATCATGTCTAAGAAATAACCTAAATGGTATGTAGTATATGAATAAGGTTGGGTGTCTTATCCTAGTGACACTACGGATACGACCCGCTTTGTGATTGTTACAAGTGTTGTGAAGTGTCACAAACGTTTTGATCCTAAACATTCATGTGGAGACATGTGAGTGGGGGTATTTTATATATGTGTGACATGTTTAATTGGACCGCGAAGTGATTCGTCTCTCCATAATAACATCGTCGCTAAAAGAGACTTCCACTTCACTAAGATGATCATAAGTGACTCGACCTTAATCTTGAGTCAGTTGTGAACTTCTGCCTGTAAAGACAACCCTTACACTAGTATGGGTGAGAGTGGGCATATATGCCAACTCAATAACCTACCTTCTTGAGGATTTATTTGAGTAGAGAGCTGGGAACTCAATTGTACAAGATTGGAATTCACACATTTTGAATTGCTCCCTTAAGAACGGATATCGAGGCTTGAACAATGAGACGTCTCACCTTCTCACTAGCCAGAGAGGGGTCTAGCTCATAGTTTGACTATGATTATATTGTTCATTAGAGGTATCGATGATGCTTAAGGAGTTAGAGATAACGTAGAGGTAAAACGATAATTTGACCCAGCTGTGATTACGAGCAATTGTGAAGGGTTGACTCACTGTTAATTAATTAAATCCATGGACACAGAAATATATCTACATTACAAAGAGTGCAGCTGTCGGTCTTTAGAAGATTGACCGGCACTTAATGAATGTTGGTTAATTAATTCAAGAGTTTAATCAATTAATCTTGTATCATTGGAGCTTCTAATATGTAAGTTCATAAGGTCTCCTTACTAGCTCGTTAAGGAATAATTATTTTAGAATAATTTGAATTGTTTAAATTATTTAAGAAAATTAAAGGTACTAACTATATTAATGTTATTAATATAGAGTATAATGTATAATAATACATTATGGAATATAGTTAATTATAAATATAATTTATAATTAAAACTATGTAATATGTGAGATATTAAATATTTGAATAAGATTCAAATCTTATTACATGAATAGAATTAATATTAAAACTATAGATTGAAGAGAGAGATACATTTAATGTGATTAATATGCATAATATATAGTTAATTAATAATTAATTAATTGTATATTGAGTAATTGTATTATTTTTATATAATAAAAGAAAATAGCTCCCCACTACTAGGGAGTTGTAATTGACGTGGGTGGGAAGTTAATGTAACTTCCTTTCCACTCTCTCCTATTTAATCTGTGTTGTGAACACAGAATTGTAATAGATTTTCTTATACAGACTTCTCATCAACAAGAAAGAAGAAAATTTTGTTCGGGCAAATTGTTTCAAAATTCATTCACCCAAAACCAGAAGAGATCCCACAATCTCTATTCCTTCTTCTGAGAATAGCAAGGTATCTGAGTGGTAGTGTCCACTGGGTTGATCTTCTTGCTAATGTTGCTATTGTGTTTTTTGGGATCAGATTCGTGCTGTGAAGTGCTCATGACTTCGAAACTTACAGTGAAATTCTTACAAGGGTGAGTTCTTTTTATCTCCTTAACTCTGGTAGAATGCATGTTTATAAGTTTTTTGTTTATCCTGTAAATTGAATCTTGAATGCACGGTGTTCACACGCTTCCGTGAGGAATTCGATTCTCTCAGATGTATCATGAGCGGAGACAATCTGAGCAAGTGGAGGTCTTTGACCCTTATTCAACAACTTCTTATAGTTTTGTTTCATATGACCCAACTTACGACGGTAATTACAAACAATATCTGAATTAGGTCTTTGAGAGTCCTAAGAGTCATGTCTCCGATTATCATAACCAGTCCTCTGAATATGTGTGTTCACTCCTCTATGAGCCCTGACATCATTGTACTTACTGATTAAAGCACTGTTGGGTTGAGAAATAGATGAGCCAGATGAGCCTAATTGAGGATTTTCGGTACGAAGAACTCTACTAAAGGTATCTTGTAAATAAGTTATCTTTGAGACAGAAAGGATTTGTGTTATGGCCATCACAAATTCAGGTAAAAGTCTATGCATAAATCACTTAACAACCATCCTTTCACGTTGAGATTGTTGGACTTTTATATCGGTACTAAATGGCATTAGCATATTCAGTCTTGCATACATCTTCTTTAAATGAATAAAGTAACTCATTAATCGACTAATCATGTTGTTGAGGACAATAGAGTGTTGTACAAACTTCATATATCTTATCAACCTACTCTTTTCCAGAGTACAAAAATTCTAAGTACTCTAGTAATTCATTAACCAACTCACAATGATTCACTATAACCACGTCATCCTCAATTGAATTTTTTATCTAGAGGTACAATCGAGTGTCATCTCACAGCCAATTCTTACTCGTGTCATTCTCTGAGACATCATCAACGATGTGGTCGTCCATGTCAATACTTTTTAAATAAAAAATAATGGTCTTACGCCAATCATAATGGTTGGACTCATTCAACTTATATTTCGTAAACTTTGATGTGAGAGAGACCGTATTGAACAGAATTACAGGTTTTGTATCAGCCACTGATAATGCAAACTAAAGATAAATCAAAATTGGACAATACTAACCTAATCCAACCAAAAAAAATTTGAACGATGGCAAAATTGGATCTTTTTCTCAAATATCTTTACACTTGGCAATATTTTTCAAAACAAAATACACAGATAGGCCAAAAATCACAAACCGAGATAAACTCAGGTGATGGCGTTCAAAACAGAGCTCCCTCACGCGCTGGCGCATGGCAGCGATAGTAGATCTTGGCAACGACGCCTGAAGCCCACTCACAGCAGTTTTCGATGAATGGGGATGGTGCTTCCACTCCTCTGACTACGACGCTCCTGAGTTAGTTGTGAACTCTTGTGTGTGAAAGCAATCCTTTGATTAGTATGGGTGAGAGTGGTCGGATACACCAACTCAATAAGCCTATCTTTTTGGGAATTTGTTTGAATAGAAAGCTGGGAACTCAACTGTACAAGATTGAAATTTACTTATTCTAAATTGCTCTCTTAAGAGCTGATACCGAAACTAAAACGATGAGGCGTCTCACCCTCTCACTGGCCATAGAGGGGTTTAGCTCATAGTTGGACTATGAGTATATTATTTATTAGAAGTATCGGTGGTAATTAAAAAGTTAGAGATAGCACAAGAGTAAAACAATAAGTTGACCCAGCTGTGATTACGAGCAATTGTGAAGGGTCGACTTACTGTTGATTGATTAAATCCATTGACACAGAAATATATCTAAAGTGCAAAGAGTGCAGTTGTCGGTCTTTAGTAGAGTGACCAGCAATTAATGAATGTAGATTAAATTAATTAAAAAGTTTAATTAGCTAATCTCGTATCATTAGAGCTTCAAATTGATATGTTCATAAGATCTACCTATTAGCTCATATAGAATAAAATGACGGTCAACAATTTTGGTTTAATTTAAACTGCCAAATTAATTTAAGGGAATTAGTTGTATGAGAGACAATTATGGAATTTATGTAAATACATTATAATATAAAGTTAATTATGTATGAGATACATTGTTAAACTATATATTACGAAAGAATAATATTTGAATAAGATCCGAATATTTATTATATCAATGAGATTTATATAATAAAGTTTTTAATATGAATGAGATTCATAATAAAACTATAGGTTATGTGAGAAATATTATTTGAATATGATTCAAATAATATTTGTATTAATTAATTAATTATATTAAATAAGTTTTTTTAAATTAAAATGATCACAATAGAGAGGAGAGTTGGGAGATTTTGACTCAACTCACTCCCTTCCCTCTCTCTTACTAAGATATAAGGAAATCAACAACAGAAGAAAGGTTGAAATCTTCTTCTTATTTTTCAGCAAAAATACTTTCTCTCTCAATTATCGAATTCTCTTTACCAATCTTCTAGAGACCACACTTCTAGGACCTAATATCCTAGAGAATAATAGGTATCTCTAAGTGGTGGTGTTTGTGTTGCTTTTAAAAGACTTTTTGGGAATTACGTGAAAAAAGAGTTCTTCAAAGGTAAACTTCTCTCTCTGTATTTTACGTTTGCATGTCTTTCCCAAATCTAAAACTGAATGCATTAGCGTTCAATTGCTTACGCTGAGAATTCAATCCCTTCACACGGTACCCACGATTTGCACACTTTTTTTTCCCTTTCTTTCTTTCTTTCATTCACTTAATCTTCAACCTTGCAAACACCTACCTTGGGTAACCTTTGTTTTTTTTCATCGACAAGCTCTTACCAATGTTTTTTTTCTTCAACAAAAAAATTAAACCCACTAAAAATACTCATGAAAGAACTATTTTTTCATGATTTATAAGGGAAAAACTCACCAAACACTTAAAAGCAAAATCTCAAACCCGTAAGAACTTTTCATCAATGGTTTCAACAAGAAAACTCACCAAAAATACTTAAACTCAAAATTATGCTTCTTTCCTTCCCCTTCTTGTTCTTCTTCCTCCTCCTCTCTTCTTCTTCCTCTTCTCTCCTTCAAACTTATCTTCTTCTTTTTCTAAAAGAAAATCTTGAACTTATTTCTTCCTTTTTCTAAATAAAATAAAACTTCTTTATATCACTCCCTTTTTTATATATTAATAAAACAATACCCACATGTAGTCTTACATGTTTGAATCACTCCCAATGTCAAACACTTTTTTTTATTTTTCTTTTTCTTTTTAAACTTAACTCAAAAAGACCATAATGCCCTTACATGTTTGAAGAAGTTTTCAAAGCAGCTCCAAAGTTTCATGATCATTTAACAAGTGCATTTTCATCCTTAAGAGAGAGATGTCTAATATACTCACTAGTAAAAAATTCATCATATACTGTCTATCAACATACAAAAATATTTAGCATTATCTATGGAACTTGCAAAATAGTCCAAAAGCTATAAAAAAAAGAAATGGGCAACATGTAGAGAAATAAAAGAAAATGGAAAGCAGAAAATTAAATTAAATTACAAGCCTTACTTTTGATGATTATATTGCTAAAGTAGAGGGGCACTAGTACAAATTTAGATTCTAATGTCGGTCATTGCCTGACATTAAAGACTTTTGATGTCGGACGAGTGTCATTGTAGATTACAATGATGGACGAACTTTAATGTCGAGTATTGCACAACATTAAAAGTATATGTCATTGTAAGGTACAATGTCAGATGCTTACGATGTCGGGCAATGCTCGACATTAAAAACAAACAATGTCTGATGTTGTTTACGAAGGGCATAATGCCCGTCATTTTGTCTTTAATAATTTAATAAAAAAAAATACTATTGGTGGTTGCACAAATAGTTGACCAATAATATTCTTGCAACACTGCCAAATTTTCGTGATCATGGAAAGATAACTAACTTCTTAAATAGCTTAATTCACATTAAAGCTAAATCCAAAATACCTTAATCCAAAAAATCAAATTAAATCATACTTCAATAAACTTTAAAACAATCAACTTAACTAATGAATCAAATAAATCAATATACAAGATGCAACATCAACCGCCTAATCATGGGTACGCATAGAATGCCAAAACTCCCAAAATACTTCCAACGAATTGTTGTAGTGCCAGAAAAGGAGGAATTGGATCATGTAGCTCAAATAAAGCCTCCAATTAGAATATAAAATACAAGAAAAAGAAACAAATAACATACCGGTCATTACTGTTTACTTTGAATGAACATAAATCATTAAAAATGTACCAGAGTTCAATATTTAAAGATCTATCATTATCAGTACTTTAATATATTAAACCAGAACACACATTGACATCTCAGCCAACTGAGACAGCAGCAAAAATAACACAACAAAGGACAACAACCAAAATTGACAGCAGACCAACCAAAACTAAGCAGCAAACCATGCCAAATCAGCAACCATCAGTACACAGCAGCAGCCCAAATAAAGCAGAATAAGCTGTCAATTTGAACACACAACAACATCAAAAAAATCAAGAATTGAGGTGTCAAAAATCAGCAAGAAATTCATTCTCAGTTGCCTTCTCATTTTCACTCTTTTCATGTTGAAATCTAAACTCAATTTAACATGCCGCTTAAAATTTTTCGAACTAATAATGCTAGTAAATATTCTTCTCATATGCTTGGATATTATTTATGCACTAATGGCATTATTTATCAGTCTTTCTATGCTGACACTCCATCTCATAATGGAGTTGCTTAACGTAAAAATAGGCATATTCTTGAAACTGCGAAGGCATTATCCTTTCAAATGTATGTTCCAAAGCATTTTTGGGTCGATGTAGTTTCCACAACTTGCTTCTTGATTAATCAAATGTCTTCCTCTGTTCTGAATGGTGAGATTCCTTATCGTGTTCTTTTTCCATCCAACTCCTTGTTTCCCATTTCACCTAAAGTTTTTGGTTTCACCTTCTTTATTCACGATGTTCGGCCCCATGTTACCAAGTTAGACTCTAAAACCTTGAAATGCATTTTTCTCGGTTATTCTGGCGTTTAAAAAGAGTATCGTTGTTATTGTCCCAGTCTTAACATGCATCTTGTCTCTCCTTATGTCACATTTTTTGAAGATATACCCTTTAGTTCATCACTGTCGAGCACGTGTCAGGGGAAGGTTGATGATATTTTAATTTATGAGATTATTTCTTCAGAATCCTCTCATATTTCTCCTTTGGTTTCCATTCCTCCTCGCCCACCCATTACACACATATACTCCAGGCAGACACCACCACTACCAATTCCAAGCATATGTTCTCTATCGAATGATTCTTCGACATTTGATCCAAGACCAAGTGATGAGCTTCCTATTGACATTCGCAAAGGTAAAGGTACTTGTACTTATCCTATTTCTTCTTTTGCCTCCTATAACCATTTGTCCTCACTCTTCAATTCATTTATTGCATCTCTTTATTTTATCTCTAGTCCTAACTTTGTTTATGAACCTTTTATCTCATTCTGGCTGGCGTAATGCAATGATTGAAGAAATGAATGCTTTAGATGATAAGGATACATGAAATCTAGTGTCTTGCCTTACAGGAAAGAAGGTCATTGGGTGTAAATGAGTGTTTGCAGTCAAAGTTAACTCCGACAGTTTTGTTGCTAGATTGAAAGCTCACCTTATTGCTAAAGGTTATCCTCAAATCTAAGGTATTGATTATTCTAATACATTCTCTCTTGTTGAAAAACTCACATCTGTTCGGTTGTTTATTTCTCTAGTAGCTATACACGACTGGCCTTTACATCAACTTGACATCAAGAATGCATTTCTCCATGGTGATCTTCAGGAGAAAGTTTATATGGAGCAACCACGTGGGCTTGCTGCTCAGGAAGAGAGTGATAAAGTTTGTCGACCAAGAAAATCTTTGTATGGATTAAAACAAAGTCTGCGAGCATAGTTTGTAAATTTAGTCAAGCACTTGAGTAATTTGGAATGAAGAAAAGTATGTTTGACCATTTTGTCTTCTATCATCGGTTTGAGAGTGGTATTACTCTACTTGTTGTGTATGTTGATGATATTGTTATTATTGTGATGCATCAAATATTTATTCTCTCAAAACTTTTCGTCAAGGTCAATTTTGCACTAAAGATTTGGGAACATTGAAGTTCTTGGGTATTGAAATGATGAGAAGTAAGAAAGGCATTTTTCTGTCACAAAGTAAATATGTGCTTGACTTATTATCTGAGACTGGATAAAATGGGGGCCAAACCATGTAGTACTTCGATGACACCGAATTTGCAGTTTACAAAAGATGGAGAATAATTTAAAGATCTTGAGAGATATAGAAGATTGGTTGGAAAGTTGAATTATCTAACGGTAACGAGGCCAGACATTGCTTATTTAGTAAGTATTGTAAGTCAATATTTGTCTTCACCTACAGTAGATCATTGAGCTATGATAGAACAAATTTTATGTTATCTAAAAGTTGCACTTGGACGTGGAATCTTATATAAAAATCACGATCATATGAGAGTGAAGTGTTTTTCAAATGCTGATTGGGCTGGTTCTAGAGAAGATAGAAGATCAACTTCTGGATTTTGTGTCTTTATATTAGGCAATTTGGTATCATAGAAGAGTAAAAAGCAGAATGTGGTCTCATGTTCAAGTGTTAAGTCAAAATATAGAGCCATGGCACAATTTGGGTGTGAAATAGTATGGATACATCAACTCCTAACTGAAATGGGCTTCAGCATTACAATGCCAACAAAATTGTGGTGCGACAATCAAGCTGCAATTCACATTACTTCACACGAGAACTAAACACATTGAAGTGAACTGTCATTTTATTCATGATAAAATACAATAAGGTTTGGTGTCCACATGGTATATATGTGAAAACTAGAGAGCAATTGGGAGATATCTTTACGAAAGGCTTAAACGGAGTAAGATAAACTATCTTTGCAACAAGCTAGGCATGATTGACATATTGACTCCAGATTGAGGGGGAGTGTTATGATAAATATATACATATATATATATACATCATTCATTTGTTTTTTATAGTAATTGTATATGCTTTGGATTAGGGTTCTCTTGTGTACCTATATATAGTGATCTTCTCTACAGAATAAGATAACATATTTTTCTGCTAATCTAGTTTACATATACAACTTTTCCAAATCGCTCGAAACAGGCTCTTGGATACTATTTGAGGCCATAAAGAGATTTCTTCAGTCTACAAATCTTTTTACATCCGATTTCAATTTCAAAGTTTGGTGGTAAGTTCATAAAAAACTTTTCCTCAAGTTTTCCATTGAGAAATGCATTCTTCACATCAAGTTGGTGGAAAAGCCACTCTGAATTACCTTCAAGGGACAAAAGCACTCTAATAGAATTAATTTTAGTAATAGTAGCAAGTTTCCTGATAATCAATTTTATATGTATAAGTGAAGCCTTTAACTACTAGTCTAGCCTTATATCTCTCAATATTGCCATATGCATTACATTTTACGGTGAATACCCATTTACATTCCACTGTTTCTTATCTTTTGGTAACTCTACAATTTTCCAAGTGCCATTTTGCTTTAGCGCATCCATTTCTTCCATAACTGCTATTTTCCAATTTGGATCTTCTAATGCTTCATGTATATTTCTTAGAGCATACAAATCAGTTATCCTAGATGTGAAGTTCGTTTTATGATTATCAAATAAAATTTTGTATGAAATATAGTTTGCAATGGGATATTTGGTACAACTTCGAATTCCTTTTCTAACAACTATGGGAATATCAAGATCAAGCACCACAGGTAGAATTTTTGAACATTGGAAATAATAGGAATAGAAGAGGGGTTACTAGATTCTTCAGTTTCATTTCTCGAAGTCTCATATTGGCTCTGTGAAGGATCAACTATCTGGTCTTGGTTTCTTTGATTGAATTTTCGTCTAGAATAAAACGTAAACTCAGGAATTTGATTATTAGAATTATTTTATAGTATTTCTCCCCTTAATTGAGAAGTTTCTATACTTGACATAGGCATTAAAGTAGTAAAATTCGGACAAATAGGACTAAGAAAAGAACTAAATACATCTCAATAATTATCTTATAATTCTAAATTTGGTTTCTACCTTATGAAGAGAATTTCGAGTAAAATAGGGTTGATTTTTTAAAAAGGATACATCCATGCTCACAAAAAGTTTGTTTGTCTGAAGGTCAAAACATTTGAAACCTTTTTTACTTGACGAATAGCCCAAGAAAATACATTTAACAGTTCTATGATCTAGTTTTGACCGAAACTGAGTATGTAAACTTAAACAGTGCATCCAAAAACTTTGATAGGTAAGTCAGAATCAATGCGAGAACTTGGAAACATAGTTTTAAAAAAATTTATAGGAGTTTTGAAATTCAAGATTTTACTAGGCATCCTATTTATTAGGTAGGCAGCAGTGAGAACTGCTTCCTCCCATAGATATTTTGGAATATGCATGGAAAACATTATCCCAAATGATACTTCAAGCAAATGTTTTTTTTCCTTTCAGCAATCCCATTTTATTAGGTTGTATCCCGACAAATAGATTGATGAATAATTCCTTTATCTTTCAAAAAATCTCCAAAAATTTTATTAAAATACTCGGTTCCATTATCATAGTGTAAAATGCAAATTTTAATTTGAAATTGGGTTTCAATCATATTGTAAAAGAGTTTAAAAATGTCTTTCACCTCAATTTCTTTTTCATTAAACAAACCCAAGAAAGATGAATATGGTCGTCAATAAAGGTTACAAACCATCTTTTCTCACTATGAGTCCGAATTTTAGAAGCACTCCAAACAACACTGTGAATTAAATAAAAAGGTTTGGAAGCTTTGTAAGATTTTGAAAAATATGTAGAACGATGATTTTTTGCCAAAATACAATCAATTCCTTTAAATAAATTTGGAAATAAATATTTGAGATAAGGAAAACTACGATGTCCAAGTCTAAGATGTCACAGTATAATTTGTTCTTTAACAAAAAGAGAACTAATACTACGAAGACCTTGAGTTATTGTAGTATTAGAAGAACCTTCATCACATTAGTAGACACCATCCAGCATCCTTGCATTGTCAATTATCTTCTCTGAGTCCCAATGCTAAAAAATACAATGGGATTCAAAGAAAATAACATGACAGTTAGAATCTCGAGAGAGTTTGCTAACAGATAAAAGATTACAAGCTAATTTTGAAACATGGAGGTCAAATTTTAGAGAACCAATTATTGGAATGGTTCCTTTTCCTGCAACAGAAGAAAAATGTCATCTGTAATTCTAGTTTTTTCATTGTAATACGAAGGAGAATATTAATAAAAAAGGTGAGAAAAACTTGCCATGTGATCAAAAGCGTCAAAATCTATAATTCATGGAGACGAATTACGAGAAGAAAAAGCCTTAGATTGATTACCTGTTTGTGCTAAGGATACACAAGAATTATTAGAAGGTAAATTAGTAAGTAATAATTTCAAGAGTTGATGAATTTTCTCCATATCAAATATCGTGAAACCACGTAGTCTTGAACCGGACCAAACTAGATTTTAAACCAAACACAAGTAATTAATTCACGTGAGTCCAAATCGAGAGAAAAAAATATTAATATTGATACCAATCACCTAGTAAGGAAGATTGTTGCAACCACCTTCAGGAAAAAACATTGAAAAAAAACATGTACAATTTTTTAGAAAAACCCAAGGAACTTGGCTTAGCTTACTGGGATGATCATTTGTTACAATTTTATGGCCCTAGAGCCCAATTAGATTTAATCTCACAAACCTCTTTAATGCCCCCACTGGAGTCACAAGCCCATTAGTGAAGGCAAACCTTTAGAACAATACGCACGAAAAACCCACCAACAAAACTAATGTTTCACAGTCACACAAGCTTTGACCAAGCCACCAACAAACGTACGACTACAATCACCTGAAAACAAGAACACAAACGACCAGCAAACATGAACTACCAAAAAACTTGAACTAGATGAGCACGAGTGGTTGGCAGCTACACGATAGGTCAGCTGTGTTGCACTAGAACTAGATTGCGTTGTAAACAATGGTTGCTCACTGAAACAAACACTCGCCAGAAGTAGGTTGCGCTGTTTCAAATGGCGGCTAGGGTTCTTGCAGAGGTAGTGGCAGCTAGGGTTCTTGCAGAGGCCGTGGCAACTAGGGTTAGATAGTACCTAGAATTAAGGTTAAGGTTTACACACCTTGCTTTGATACTATCTTAGTTTTAAAGAATAAAAATATTCTATTATATTGAATATGTGCAACCTAGGTCTTCTTATATAAAAGAGAGACCCATTATAAAAAAGAAAATAAATAAAGACAATTAAGTCTAAAAATATTGACACCTAATATTTACACATTTATAAATACTGGAAATTCCAACATAGTGCTAATGTAAATGAGTTCATAAGTTAAGATATTTGATTGCAAAAGTTACTTAGAAAGTTTATAGGTTGTTTTGAGATTGAAAATGACACTTAGACACCTTTTAGGCCACTAAGGACCCTTTTATTTACTTTTACATGCTAGAAGGCGATTTAGGTGCTTTAAAAGTTACTTAGAATCTTTGTAGGTTGTTTTAATATAAAATGACACTTAGGCACTGTCTAGGTCGTTTCGACAGTAAAAACGCCACGCAGACACCTTTCAGGCTATTAAAGAACCTTTTAGATACTTCGACGTCCTAAGAGGCAGGTTATGAGGTTAGAAACTTACTAGGTTGTTTTGAGAGTGAAAATGACACCTAAGCACATTTTAGGCCACTAAGACACCTTTTTGGTATGTTGCCATCCTAGAGGGCGAAGCATGTGCTTTCAATATTACTTAGGTACATTTTTATTACTTTAACATGCTAGAGAAGCAGAGTATGTGGAAAAGTAACTTAGACACTTTCTACATGATTTTGAAAGTAAAAATGACATTTATACTTTTTAGGTCACTAAGGCATCGTTGGTATATTGAAATGCTTGGAGGGAGGGTTATGTGCTTTTAACGTTTCTTAGGAATTTTCTAAGGGTTTTTTAGAGTAAAAATGGAACTTAAATATCCCTTAAGTCGCTAATGGCAAGTTATGTGGTTTAAATATTACTTAGTACTTTCCACGTTGCTTTGTGATTGAAAATGGCACTTTAGCACCTTTACAATTACAAAGCTATCTTTTTAAAACTCAAATTACGGAGGGAAGGATTATGTGCCTTAAATGGTACTTAGGCACTTTCTAGATTGTTTTGAGAGTAAAAGTGACTATTGTACACCTTTTGGGTTATGTGCTTTAAAGTTACAAAGGAACTTGAAAGTGAAAATAATACTTGGGCACCATTTTTTTACTATGTTGTGCTAGGGAACAAGTTATTAAATGATATATAGGCATCTTTTAATTATTTCGCGTGCTAGGGAGGCATGTTATGTGCTCAAATGTCAAGTAGGCACTTCTTATATGGTTTTCAAAGTGAAAATGTAACTTAAACATGTTTTAGGCTGCTAAGGAACCTTATGGTTACTTTTTCATGCTGAAGGACAAGTTACACGACTTAAATGGCGCTTAGGCATTTTCTAGGTTTCTTTAGTGTGAATATGACACCTTTTTGGCCACCAAGACACCTTTCAATTACATTGACGAGCTGACCAAGTTATGAGTTTTCAATTGTTCTTAGGCACTTTCTAAGTTGCTTTGAGAATGCAACTGAGACTCATATGTATTTTAAACTACTAAATTACCTTTTGTTACTTTCATGTGCTATAGAACGATTTATATGTTTGAAACTTATTTAGGCACTTTCTTAGTTAGTTTTTTTTAGGGAAAATGTCAACTAGCCATCTTTTAGGTCACTAAGGTACTTTTCAATTTCTACAACATGCTAGGAGGGAGGTTATGTATTTTATGCGGCACATTAACACTTCCAAGCTTGTTTTGAGGGTGAAAGGGAACGTCAATAGCTTTTCGTCCACTAAGTCATCTATTAGTTACTTTATCATGCTCGGGGGAGGTGTTGAATTAGTTAGAAGTTGTTTAAGTTGTTTGTTAAAATTTAGCAAATAAATCTCCTTTATTTTAGGAAAGTTGGAAGATTATCCCTAGATTTTAATTTCTCTTGTCACCTACATATAGTGCCTCTATTCTTCATCTTTAAACATTAATTGAAAAATAAAAAAATTATTTCTTCTCTCTCTTATGTCTTCATCCTTAGTTTTTATGGTATCAGAGCTAGGTTTTGATTGACACCAGAATGGTTAAAACAGTCGTGATGACTAATGTGCGCAAGGATGTGAATTCTAAAGGATCGAATAAGACCTCGATTTTTCTCCTACAAGCACGTCCACGAAAACTCACATCTCTTTCTCTAAAAATGCTTCCCTCCAAATTACCTCTCCAAAACTCAACAAAAAAAATTTTCTACAATGGTCTCAATCGGCCTTCCTAGTTATCCGCGACTAAAGTCGACTAGGGTACATCAACATCAAAATAGCAAAACTAGATGAAGCCGACCCTTCTTTTTTGTGTGGGATGCTCAAAGTAGCAACACCCTTTTTTGTCTTGACGTCCATTTGTCATATTTCATAGTCATAATATGTGGCAATAGACAGGAGAATCCAAATAGATTTAAGCATGGCAACAGGTAAGAAAGTTTCTTCATGGTCCACTCCCTCTACCTAAGTATAGCTCTTTGCCACTAATCTAGCCTTAAAGGTTTGCACCTTTTCATCTACACCCTTTTTCCTCTTGTAAATTCATTTGCAACCTATAGGTTTCACCCCATCAGGTAGATCTACAAGATCCCAGACATAATTGAAATACATCAACTCCATTTCGAGATCCATAGCCTTAACTCATTCATCTCGGTCTACATCATTCATTGCCTATTTATAGGTCAATGGATCTTCAACGTCTTCATCTGATATGACGGCAAGAGTTTTAGTTAAACCCATATAACGAGTAGGTTGGTTCATAACCCTACCACTACGTCGAGACATCCTCAATTCTTGAGGTGGATGTGCTTGACTAGATGAACCAACACCAACAACTCTTGTTGACGTTGTTGCCTCTTCGACAACTTTTGTTGAAGATTCAGTAGTTTCTCTAGAAAATTCATTTAGTATTATTTTATTGCACGGTTTATGCTCCCTAATATGGTTCTCTTCAAAAAAATGTAGCATTTTTCAATTCAAATACCTTATTTTCTTTAGGATCAAAGAAGTAACCACCTCTCATTTACTTGGGATAACCTACAAATAGGCATAGTTTTGAACGTTGTTCCAATTTTTTTGGATTTGTCTCAAGCATGTGTGCAGAACAACCTCAAATTTTGAAATGTCGTAAACTGCCTTTACGTCCATTTCATAACTCCAAAGGTGTTAGAAACACTTTTTGATGGAACACAGTTCAAAATATAGACTGCAGTCATTACTGAATATCCCCAA
This sequence comes from Telfairia occidentalis, assembly GCA_026257165.2. NCBI lineage: Eukaryota > Viridiplantae > Streptophyta > Magnoliopsida > Cucurbitales > Cucurbitaceae > Telfairia > Telfairia occidentalis. The sequence continues at coordinate 116,807 of JAOANK020000011.1, forward strand.
CACGAATTAGGTAATTGAGCATAACTCATCATAGACCAACCATGTCCAACAAGGTTCTATTTCTCCTTTTTGATACACCATTTTGTTGAGGTGTACCAGGTGCTCAGAGTTGGAATATCATTCCATTGTCCATCATATAGTTCTAGAATTTTAAATCCATATACTCTCCACCTCAATCTGATCGAAGTGTTTTAATACTTTTACCTAATGAATTCTCAACTTCTGTCTTATACTCTTTGAACTTTTCAAGAG
>JAOANK020000011.1:125239-138807 GCA_026257165.2 Telfairia occidentalis
TGTTGGGATGAAGTGGGAGAACAGAAACTGTTAGGACCTGAATTACTTTAGATTACAAATGAGGTCATAATAAGAATTAGGGCAAAGATGCTGACGGCACAAAGTAGACATAAGAGTTATGTCGATACGAGGCAGATAGATCTAGAGTTTGTAGTAAGAGAACATGTGTTCATGTGAGTGGCCCCTACAAAGAGAGTCTTGAGGTTTAGACGGAAAGGGAAACTTAGCCCACGTTTTATTGGGCCATTTGAGGTTCTAGAGCGGATCAGTCCTGTAGTGTATCGTTTGGCCTTACTGCTTCCCTCTCTGCAGTCTATAATGTCTTTCATGTCTCCATGCTACAAAAGTACATATCAAATCCGTCTCATGTGATCTATTATGAGCCCTTGCATGTCAATGAAAACCTAAGCTATGAAGAAAAGCCTATTTGAATTCTCGCCAGGGAAGTGAAGACCCTTCGAATCCGTGAGACTACTTTAGTGAAGATTCTTTAGAAGAACCACCAGTTGGATGAGACAACTGTGAAACGAAATAAAAAACTAAATATTCAGAGTTGATTTAGAATTAGCAACTTTCGGGGACAGAAGTTCTTAAGGTGAGTAAGTTGTAACGTTCCGTTATTTGAACTGGTTATTAATGAGCGTTACTTTTTTAGATTTATTAAGTGATTGAGAATTAATTGAATTATTTAGATGAATTTTTGGAATTAAGAATTAATTGATTATATTTAGAGAGGCATAGGAAAATATTATGGAATTTATTAAAGTTTTTATTTGGATAAATACGAGATTAAAGAAGAAAAAATAAGGAAAAATTTTATCTTTTAGGAACAGATTATGGATATTATTGAGTTTTTATTTGGATAAAATAAGAGATAAAATAAGATAAAATAAGGAAAATTTTATCTTTTAGGAAAATATTATGGAAATTATTGGGTTTTTATTTGGATAAAATAAGAGATAAAATAAGAAAAAATAAGAAAAATTTTATCTTTTAGGAAAAGATTATGGAAATTATTGGGTTTTTATTGGGATAAAATAAGATAAAATACGAGAGATTTTATCTTTTAGGAAAAGGAAAATAGTTAAAGATCATGACCTTTTTGAATTTATATCAAATTGGAATAGGATTAGGATTTATGGAAAATCCTATAAATATACATGTTATGAAACCATAACCACCAAGCCTTTTTCTTTTCAATAGAAATTTTTCTCTCCTCTTTTCCCCCTCCCTTTCACTCCAACATCCTCCTCTATAATTCATCTCTCATGAATTCACTTTCTCTCTTCCTATCGACGGCGGGGCCTGGGCAATAACAGCAACGGTTCCAAACAGTAAGCTGAGAAATTGTTGATGAACGTAGATCAAACTAGTAAGAATTAATTTAGGATTATTTAGAAAGCCAAGGTAAGTGACTCTGCTTACAGAAAAGCCTTAATGCTAGAATAGACAAATTGTATGATAATTATTCTATTAAGAATATCTGATTGTGTATGATGAGCATGCTTGTATGATCTTATATTGTGTTGTTACTGAATTACTGGATTGAATGATGATGATAAGCATGCTTATATGATCTTATATTCTTGTTGTCTATCGAATTACTAGATTGAATGTCATGATATGTATAAGCATGTTGACTGTTAGAGGCATCAACTGATGAATATGTTGGGTGCCTTAGATGTTGTAAGATTTCATGAATGGAACTTGTGTTTAGTATGATTGATAAGTTAGTTGGGACCTATACATGGATTGTTGTGTGTTGCATGGACTGAAATGATGAGTGAACAGCCTCCCTCGATTTAGAGGGTCGGTGTTGAGGGGGGGCCCCGGCTAAACTGATTGAGTGTCATTCATCATCAGATAATAGTAGGGCCCCTTGAGAAGTCTCCCACTAGTACTCCAAAGGTGGCATTTGAAAGGTAGGGGGTGTGCTGTCACTGTGAGGATTTTTAAATGACATATCATAATGAATTGGCCACCATTGTAGACTGAATAATGAATTGGCTTCTAGCCTAGACTAAATAACAAAATTGACTTGTAGCCCAGACTGAAAATGCTAGAAATAGGTCCCGCATGAGCATTGCATGATTGTGTGTGTTTGCAGGGCACAAAGATTTTAACAGAGCAAAAATAATGATAAAGATCCGTTTGAATATCTTTATTCCAAAAATAATTGATTTTGCATGGATTAATTAAGAGAATTTAAAAAATAATTACTATTTAAATGACTAATATATCCTAAATTTACCTTCCTATTTATACTCCTTAGTCATTCTTCATCGTCTCCCATGATTCACCATCCCTCCCTTTTTATGTGAACCAAAACCTTAACCATGAAACAACCATGGAACCAAAAAGGAGGACTAAAAAGATACGTGATTTTGACATTAATTTATTGCTCGATGCTCTTGCATCTCTGCCACCAGAAGAACAAAATCTACCACCACCTACACCAGTGAAGGAAAAGCAAAAGAAATCCAAGAAAGTAGTAACCTTTCCCCCTATAATTGATGTTCAACTAATTGTAGAGGAGGTTGTGGCTGTTGTACAAGCTTCGGAGCAAGAAGGAGAACCTTTTACACCAACAATCATTCCAGAGGCTCAAATAGAAGAGGAATTGGAAGCCCCAGTTGAAGAAGTACAACATGCTATTCCACCCACCACGGAGGAGGAACAATCAGAGAAGATAGTCGTAGAAGATACTGCTGAAGAAGCTCCCAATGAAGAACTGATCCTTTCATAACCATCCTAGTTCTGCAAGGCACAAAAAGAAGGCGAAGAAGAAAACGAACTTGACACCACCAGAGGAATAAGAGATAGAAGACTCAGTTCAAGTGCAACCCAGTCCCAAGAAAGCTCGACGCAACGGCAAGGAGCGTATGTCAAAACCTGCAATAGACCATCAATTGTCCATCAATGACCGCCTGATTAATGAAGTAACACGACGTCGTTATGAAGACATAAAGAAGCGGGGCCTACTGGTTGAGCGAGGGTTTATGGAACCATATGATGCACTTCCTCAATTTATTTTCACTACAATTACTAATCACCCGTGGGAGTATTTTTGCAGAAAATCAGAGCCAGCAATTATAGGCATCATGCGAGAATTTTATGCCAATCTGAATGAGTGTAACGGGTATGAGTAGCTAGTCCAAGGAGTTCTAATCGATTATTCACCAGCCACAATCAATAGCTTATTCCACCTTCAAGACTTCCCTCACATTGTCTCTAATGAAATGACAATAGCTCCCTCATAGGAGCAACTGAACATTGCCATTCGTGAGGTAGGAATTAAAAGTGTCCAGTGGCGTGTACCTTCAACTGGTGCTCGAACTTTTCAATTAGCCTTTTTAAAGACTGAAGCAAACATATGATTGTCCTTTCTCAATCTCAGACTTCTTCCAGTAACACGTGATTCTACAAGTAAGAAAGATAGAATCCTCATGGTATTTGCCATTCTTCATTCTCTAAGTATTGATGTTGGAAAAATTATTGCTCCTGAAATTTATGTAAGCTAAAGGAAGAAAGTAGGCAAGTTATTTTTCCCCAATACTATTACTGCATTGTGCAAGAGGGCAGGAGTCTCGATATGTTCAGAGGACATACCCTTGTTTGATAAGGGAGTGATTGACATGCCCAATATTGAACGGTTGCAAATGAGCGAAGGACAAGCAAAAGTTGGAGGACTGTTGAGTGGAATACATCGGTTACTGGAGCAAGTGAAGATAGTATGAGGGCATCTAAAATTTCAAGAAAGATAATGCCAGACATACTGAAGTTACGCACGCAAAAGAGACATTGCCCTTAAAAAGGCAACTCAGCCGAACTTCACAAAAACCTTTGACGAAGGCTTTCCTCCATTCCCTAATGATCTCATGAATCTCTGGATCCAGCCCCCTCCTGTTCTATATGATGATGAAGATGAAGAGGAGCAGAACCCTCCACATGAAGACTGACCATGCACCATACTGTTTTATAAGGATGTTGGTTGTCTTTCTCTTTCTCTGATAAACTTTTTGCTTTATATGGAAATCTCTGTTTGTTATTTTTTATCTTATCTGTTCTTATTTTGTTTCCTTGCTCTATGCTTGTTCTGGACCCCCCCTCATATTTTGTATCATAATTTTGTAACACTTTGTTCTTAGTCAATGAAAATTTGTATTGGGTTTGGGAAGCAAACCTCTTGCTGCAGCACTCTAGTTGTTCTGTTACTTAACATAACTTTGACTGAACAATAAGTTTGATCCAGAAACTTAGAAAGTTATAAATAGTTGAGTGAGAGACCACAATCGATTAATTTGAGAGCCTTAGTTTCTGTTTCTTAGGTTAAAAACTTAGTACCTTTAACTCTTTATGTATAAATAAGCCCACTAATTTTACCTAGTCTTAAGAACCTACTATTAGTTTAGTTGATCCCTGAGAAACTTTGCTTCAACAATTAGAAGAACATTTTGTTTGATCAATCAACCTTGTCTTGGATGCCTTAGACTAAGTTTGGGGATTTTCTCCCTTATTACTTGTTTAGCACATTGAGGACAATGGACATTTTAAGTTTGGGGAGCTGAGTCCCTTTGGTTCTTATTTCTTTTTTAGCCTTATTGAATCTAAATTATTCTGAAATTATAATGTGCTTTCCTCTATTCCTAGTAGTACATTCCTTTCCCTTTAGACACTTGTGTACTTTATGAAAAGCAGGAGACAAGTGAATATCCCAAAAAAAAAAAAAATTCTAAGAGAAAAAGTGGAATTACGAGGGATGACTCTTGCTTGAATGTTACTACATCCTTAGAACAGAAAAAGATTGCTACCAAGAATATGAATGAGATTTCTAATAAGTGATGAGTCTTAAACTAAGGCTATGACTTGAAGGGAACAAAATCTTTGCTGAATACAAATCTTTTGAAAGCGCAATATTTGAGCAGATTCTTATTCTAGGGGGTCCAAAGGCAAGAGAAAGAAGAGAATAGGATGAGGTTCTGATTGAGGGATTGCACACTAAGGTTGATGACTTAGGAGTTAACTAATTAAGAGATATGGTCTTTAGAATAAGTGAAATTTGTGGCTTATGCAGAAAAATAAAGGGAAGGTAAAGGATTGACCTAAAGGGAATGGAGACAGCTTGATAGTCGACAGTCTTCCACTGAATTGTTTACTTTATTCTGCTGCTGGATTTTGTTTGTCAGATCATCTATTTTGTTTTCTCAGAAGTTTTAAAGCATTACTCGAGGACGAGCAATAGTTCAAGTTTGGGAATTTTGTTAACTCTAAAAAAGAGAGTTATTAGGAGTTTTATAGGATAGATTTCACCTTATTCTTAAAGATATTTGTCTTTGATTAATGAAGTAATTGCTTGAATTGTCTTTGATTTGTTGATATTACTTTTGAGAAATTTCAAATTATCATAATATTATATTTGAGCGAACATTAGATTAGAATTGGAGAGGATTATACTTAATTACTACTGATTCAGGGTATTTTGTTGAGCAGAAAATTGATGGAGCATTAATTTAGCAAAACAATTGATTGAACAATTATCCAGCAAAATGGATAGACAAAAGGCACACGAAGGTAACGAAAATTCAAATATGGAAACGAGTTTATCTCTTACGAATTCCATTCATTGTTAGATGCAAGAAACGTGGACGATTTGACCTAATAAGTTTCCTAATTACAAAAGGGAGCTTATAAATAGAAAAAGGAAGCTGTCAATTTAAGGGATCCAATTTTTGACGTTTAATTCTCAAAATTCCAGTTTTTAGTCTTTGCTCCCTTAGAATCATTCATAGTTGCTACTGTTGTTTGCTTTTATTTTCAGTAGAGAAGAGTTGGAAAAGAAGAACTTCGTGGAGGTTGAAGGAGAAGATGTAGTTCCGCTCACTGCACCCATGGAGAAATCGATTTTACAACTCTTTAGGATTATTCGCACTATGTTTTCCTTTGTTGTTTTCGATATTATTATGTTATCTTTTCTTTATTTTAGCATGAACTAATCACCCTTAGGTGAGGATTAAGAGAAATGTTATTGAATTGATTTTAGTTTCAAAGTAAAAGCTTGTTGGATTGATTTTTTTTTATAAGTGTTTTACCGTTTAATGTTTATGTCTGCCTGACCATTACACATAAACACCTCCTCTAAGTTTCTGAAGAAAATGTGGGATGTAGATTGCTTTTAAAATGTGTTAGACTCTAGATTAGGTTAGTTGCTAGCTAAGTGGGGAGTTTAGGCATAATCACTCACATATTGCACGAAAACAACAGATTCAACTCATATAAGTTAGTGAAAATTAACTTAAGAAATCTTGGAGATCTAGAAGGATTCCAAAAGACTATTGTTGTATGAATTGATCCTACAATTTTATTGCTTCAGCATTCAATATTAGGAAAATAACACGTTACCTTAATCCGAACCCATTTTACCATCATCGTTACAACCTCTAAAGCATTCTTTTTATTTTTTCATTTAATTTGATTTAGCATTAGTTATAAAAACTCATTAACCATTCACTATTATTATTTTTAAATTCACTTAGAGATTGAGTAAAAATAAGTTAAAATCTACCTCTAATCCCAGTAGATACGATATAAAAATACTTATCACTTTCTGCACATTGTGTACACTTGCACATTTATTTGTATGATTTTATCATTCATCTACACACATGCAAACACTATCACGTAAATTTTCGTGATTGGAATGGTCGTGGGGGTATGTTTCTCGAACTTGGGCCCTTTGCTTGACTGCTTCTATCTGGTCTGTCATCCTATCGCTCGTCTCTGCGGGCGTCGTGCGGACGTGAAGGAGCGGGGTTAACTACTTTCTACTTTCCCTTATGAGAAAAGGAAGGGCCAAATCGCTTGGGTGCTATCTTCTTTGAGATGAGCAGGTCTTCGAAGGTTATGAGCCTGTTGGCGCGTGAGAGTACCTCAGTGAACGTCTTCAGCTTATTGATGGTGATGTATTATAGCATCTCTGGGTAACTGCAGTAGCCCGTAAATGCGGCATTGATTACTTTGTCTGAGTAGTCGCTTACACGCAGCGCCTCCCGTTTGAATCAGGTGACAAATCGCTTTAATGTTTCGCCCTCCTTCTGATGTTGGGTCATCAGGTGACTATTAGGGTGTTGGTCTTCGCTGCTTTGGAGGAATTGGTCAATGAAGAGTTTAGATAGCTCCTGGAAAGTCGAGATCAGTATGGGTTAGAGTTTTCTGTACCAAGCCTGTGCGGCTGTCGTCAAGATGACAGAGAACTCACGACACCTGATAACGTTTGGGACTTTGTGGAGCTCCATCTTGGCGCAATACGAGTCTACATGCTCAACAGAGTTCGAGGTCCCATCATTTGGCTTTATCGTCGGATCCTTATAACTTCTTTGGGATCTTGGCGTTCATCACCTCTGAGGTGAAGAGCTCTAATTGGGTTTGAAGATTTGCCTCACCGTGGTAATAGCCAGGTTCTTCTTTGGGGTAGAGTCCTTCCGTAGAACCTTGAGTTATTCATGCAAACTGGTCTTGAACTCAGTGCAGGTCTTCTCTATCACGTCTTCCCAGCCCAGTTTTCTCGTTACATCGGTGTAGTGACTTCAGCTACAAGACTCGTTGTGTTCTCGCCTCTTGGCATTGAGTTTGCCTACAAGTCATGTTAGGTCTTCGCAGGTTGCGAGCTAGTTCGCAATTGAGCCTGCTGAGTTGGTGGGTTTGTCCAAAACTCGGACCGTGGATGCCTCTTAGTGGGGGGCAGCTCGATCTGGCGCATGTTACCCTAGGGTCCCACCTCTGGGTTACGTGCAGTCGTGTCACGACATTTCGACCGTTGTGGAAGGGTCTGTGTGGCCTGGAAGTGGGTGGTCAAGGTCTGCATTTGATTCTGCATGACCTATATAGCCTATGCTTGACCTTGGAGAAAGGTTTGCAAAGCCTCGATCTGTGTGGCGGCCGATTGGCATCCTCGGCCCCTTCTTCCCCTCCTGGTTGGCTGGTTGGGTTAGACGGAATGACAGAGGTCCTCTTATTTTCGGATTGGGACTAGCATCTATCGCTTTCGGAATGGTCAGAATTCAATCTAGCCATCTAGAATTATATAGGCTTGATCTTTCTAATCCCTACAGACGACGCCAACTATTTTGCACGAAATTTCCTGACGATGACGTTGACAGTAAGTTGTACTACCTCGAATCTGCAAAGAATAATGAGGTGAGGAGTGGGTGGTGATGACCACACTCCGATGCTCAAGTCAGTAGGTGATTCCAAAGAATTGAGTATTTGTTCACAATAATTTATGCATACCTTTCATCTTCTTTGGCGTCTTAATTTATAGTAGAGTGGCAGAGTGACTTAGGGAAGTAATCCCGCCTCATCCCCCGTAGATCATGGCGGATGATGGTTATATTCGGAGGCGAGATTTTCTCTTGACTACGCTTCGTCTGACGACCTTTGTGGGCGCGACGTTTCAGCTTGGCGTGGCCCCTTCCAGTCGAGTTGGGGTCATTGCTTCTAACCTCTCACCTTAGGCTAGCATGTGATCATCCAAGGTGGGACCGCGACGTCTGCAAGGCACGTGGCTCTAACTGAATGGCCTAGATGTTGCAGTGGATTTTCATCCCACAATATTTGTTAGTTAGAATTTTGATAAATTAGAAATTAAAAAAAATATAAAGTGAGAAATTTGTTAGAGAATAAAATAAGTTTGAAGAAAAGAAACCTCAGAGAGAGAAAAGTTTGAAAAAAATAGAGATTTTAAAATAGCAAAAACAAGCATTGAAAAAATCTTACAAATATCAACACGTTTGAAAATGCATAGGATCGAATACAGACCTCTAAGGAGTTAAGTAGCGTGCACGGCCAACGAACTCGAGGGGGCCATTGGTTAGATACAAAGGCAAACAATTTATATAATTATATTGTGTCTTCTCTAGAACCCTCTCGCCCCTTCGTGAATCCGCTGTCATTAGGATGTAATTGTTTGTGTCCGCTCCTTCGTATGTATACTTATACGTCAATGGACTTACAAATTACAATCCCGATTTGGACAATTAGTTATTGCCACGTCATAGGTGCTGGTCCCATGACTCGTATTTTTCGACTTCACTTTGGTCCGCCCCTTAGGTTTCTTTCTCCAGTAATGGCGAACGACAAACAGGAAGAGCCGAAGACCGCGCCCCAGTCCGATCGGTGGTACAATCTATCTCTCGGACCTTCTTTCAAGGACGAATCCTCCGAAAAATTTTGCATTCTGCGATGTAAGTGATTGGAATTGATCTCGAATCGAAATCGAACCCGAATGGTGTAAATTTGTTTGCCACCAAACTGCGGATGTGAAATTTCGGTTTTTCTAGCACCCCCCCGCCCTCCTCGTTAAATTGTTAGAATTGTTTGTGCTTTTCGGTTTCAGATGAATTTAAACCGGCGTCGATCGATAAAACGAAGCCGGGATCGCTGAAGAAGACGAAGGAAAATAGGGTTACTGTTGAATTTCAGAACAATCAATTGGGGAAACCCAATGTGGCGTTTTTAGGTAGTAGTGAGGATCATAAGGAAAATGATGCCGTTTTGTTTTTTGATGGCGAGACACTTCGGTTGGAGCGGCTGCACCGGTCGGTTAATAAGCTTCGGCATCTCCGACAACCGGGCGAATCGGCTGTCGCTGCCGCTGCCATTGCCTCCGCCGCCGCGTCGACCACCACTTCTGTCCCTCATTCTTTGACGGCGCCGGAGCCTCGGTTATCTCCACCAATGGCTAAAGTTGCCAAACCAATGCATATGGGTCGAGGCAGTTTTCCAGCAGTGCCGGTGAGAGCTCTTTATCATTCATTTAAATGCTGAAGGATCTCATATTTGTTCGAAAGTATTTTACTCTTGACAAATAAGGAGCAAAGATTTGAGAAAATATGACGTTAAGGATTTATTTTGAATAATGCAGCTGACCTTACGGTCGGTTAAGTTTTGGTGTATTTTCGAATAGCAGCTAAATTTTCATTGAACTTTCTTCTCTCCCTCTCTCTTTTCATTGTTCTAATACGTTCTGCACTGACAGGTAGAGGTGGAAAGGATAGATATTGGCGAGCCAGGAACTACAGGTCAATATGGTCATTTGGTTCTATTATAAATTTTCTGGATTTTGGTATGTACTTTGTGGTAATCAGTTGGCTGCCCATCTCCATGATATTTGCTTATTTTGAAAAGATTTCAGAACAGACTCTGCCTGTCATTTTGAAATTCGACCCCTTACTTCACTACCATACTCATCGTGGTTTTTTTAGGATTTCACTTCTCAGATTTCTGTCTTGGTGACATGCCGTTTTACTTAATGAGAAACCAAACTTTTTTCATTGAGAAAACTAAACGAATACAAAAGGTAATACAAAAAGAGACAGCCCGTGATAAAAGGAGCGTTGGTTACAGAAGATTATATAAAAGGGCTCTAATTGCTGAGAATGTGAGATTATGGATAATGACAAAAGACCTTAGTTACAAAAATCCAAATAAAGTAGCCATGCAGTTCGTTTGTACCTGTATACTTATAGTTGATATGGAACTATGGAAGTAGATTTATGCTTCATAGGGGATTCTTAAGTGAGATATGTTAATATATTCCTTTTTTTCTTTTTATCTTTAACCTTATTTTGGGAAGTTACTGTTTCTCAATATCAAGATGATCGTTACTCATGAAGTCTAGAGGTAATGTCCTCTGCAAGATTCAATTCCCACAGGACTCTTGAATCACAGGAGAAAAATTAACAAGACATGCTCTTTATTTGATTATTTGTTGTTTGAAAATTTTGAAGTATTCATCAGCTTGTTGAGTAACTATTTGTCTATTTGTATTTTACTTCTAGTTTGTAGATTCTTGTTTAATTCTGGAAATGGTTTCATAGTATGGCCAAACAATATTTATCTTTGATAGAGAATTTACTGCTTCAATATGTGTGGCAGATGTTGACATCTTTTCTGAAAAGATTTCACATATTTATAGGCACACCATTCCTCCCAGAAATTCTTACACCTTTTTCAGACTTACAGATTTACTCGTGGTTGTATTTATCATTCTACAAGTGGGGTGTTTCCCAATAGACGTTGAACAGACTTCAGAATGGCTTATGAAATGAATATTGATCTTTCAGCTACTGGTTTGCGATGTTCTTTCAACCGGACGGTTATGGAATAGTTAAAATGCGCATCAACTATGGCATTTTCTTTTGGTAATTAGGGAAAGTTCATGCAGCAAGTGGCGTCTGTGGTTTGTTCCATCAGCAGCATTTTTAACAGTTATTAGAGGGTTCATTTGTGTATGGTTGCTGTGTAATAGCATTTTTAACTCATATTCCTGGTTTTCCCTCCAAAATTGTGTTGGCTCAGAACAGCAGAACCTTTCTCTTCAGAATATGGTTATTGGCTTATTGCTTAATTAAACAATTTCTCTCTTTTTATGTTCTGTGATGTTTCTTGAAGTGTTCCTACTCAAAAGGCTGCTATTTTGATTATATTTTTGAAATTGACCAAGTGAACAGTCAATTGATGACTGTTCTAATTAGTTTCGCTGTTACCTCTTTTTCTTTAATATGTTTATGCTCATGGCAGATGCAAAATCTGTTGCTGCTAGTAAAGGGGTTCCTGGTTACTCATCAGATCCGCCAAATGTGTCTGCTCCCTTGCCGGGCCCTAAGAAGGATGATGAGCATCAAGATATAGATATCGATGATATTTTTGGGTCTGTATCATCTGATGATGGAAATAATGCCGAAGACGAGAAGGTTGATGTTGGATTCGATATAAATGTACCGCATCAGAATGATACGGATGATGAGATTGCTGATGTGGATGATAGTGGTGACGAAGCTCAGAAGGGACCTAATGCTGCAGAAGCCCTCAGAGCTCAGGTAAATGCGGAGGGTAGGGATGAACAGACTTCGAGTTCTAGCAGCAGCGAATCGGGCAGTGGCAGCAGCAGCGGAAGTAGCAGTGGCAGCAGTGACAGTGAAGGTAGTGATGAGGATTCGGTTACCTCAATTTGATGGAAACGAAGCTGGAGTCTTGAGCTTTGAGGAAACCCGTCCTAAGGCAATCAAAATATGTAAAAACGTTATCTGCCATCGGTCCTTGTGGTTCATACTTCATTTTTTATTGGGAGTTGATTTTTAATGCTTTGGAAAAACTCTGGGCCATGTGGTGATGCAAGTTTAAATTACATTTTTTCTGCTTATAATTATGCTTTATTTTGGTGTTAATCACTTTTAAAAGTTAATTTTTATTATTGTCATGTTTTGATCAAAATTTATGAGACTTTTTTCTAACAAAAAATTTATTAGCAGGAAGTGTGCACCACCTGGGCTACAATTTGGGAGAGATTCCCCCCTTAATTAAGCGTCTATTTGGTATTGTTTTTAATTTAATCACCTTTTCATAAAGAAATATAGATAGATATAGTATATATATTTTATATCTTTTAAAAATATTTTTTATAATAAATTTATTTGACTACACTACATTTAAAAGAAATATTATTAATTACAAATATATTTTTTTTCCTTATTACGTACTTTTGAAGAATTTTGGTTAATCATTTTTAAGTTTTAAGCCATCTTTGGATAATTTATCTTTCATGTGTTTCTACAAAATTAACTTTTAAATTAATCTAATTTTTTTATAGTCCATCTTATTTATGAAAAATTTTTCATAAGACACTTTTAATTTTCTAAAATTACTCAAAAAACTGTACGTAACATACTTTAAATTATTAAATTTTTCAAAAGTGTTCATAGAAAAAATAATTTTATTTTGAAAGCACTTTTTTCAATAATTATCTCAAACACATCCTAAAAGAGCGATCCATAAAACCAAATTTAGGGTGTATTTTTTAAGAGTTGTATTATTTTTTAAATAAGAATTAGAAATTAGATTTCCATTTAAAACGTTGTTAAAACTGGGTTTAGTAATATATTCATAAACAATAAAATAAGTAATTATTACTAATTAGATATTTAATTCATTTTCCAATAGTATTAACTAATTTATTAACATAATTTATGTTATAAATTTTATATCATTAGTGTTTTATAATGTTATGGGGAAGAAATCGACTCATGCCCAACCAGATTTCCCTTACAAAGCCTTTAAGGGCAACCGAAAATGAATACCCACTTCTCCCTTCCTGGGCCTCTCAAGGACCAAAAAGGAAAGTGATGCCTCATGGGCCTCTTAAGGCCTAAGGGAAATTGGATCCCAAGAGGATTCCTCCCAACCTAGAGCTGTCTTAAGGACCAAAAAGGGAAAGTGAAGCTGCATGAGCCTTTAAAGCCCAAGGAAAACTAGATCCTAGGAGGATTCCTCCCAATTCATAGACGAGCCTGGAAAGAGTTTTCATCTAGAATTTCCTCTATAAATAGATGACAAACTTTCTCCTAGACAAAGGATATTTTGGTAAAAAGAAAAAAAAATCTCTTTAGCCCTTTCCTATACGAACTAAGTAATGACTTAAGTTTTGGAGTTTACAGGGTGATAGCACTCTAAAAAGTGCTATTTTAGTGCCTAAATTATTGAGGTTTTGTGTGCGTTTAAGTGTACTTTGATGC